>JAXGGA010009306.1:0-52128 GCA_038373865.1 Uloborus plumipes
GGGGGGGGGGGGGGGGGGGGGGGGGGGGGGGGGGGTTTTTTTAAAATAGTAAAAAAATTTGTAAAAATAAGTTAAATTATAATTTCGTACTAAGATCGTGAAAATATTTCCGAGCTGGTTAAATGCTTGGACTGCTTTAAATTTTTATACAATAATATGAATATTATAAAGGAGGTAGCTATAGAGAGTTTTTTGAGCAAAGTTTCGCATTAAGTTTTTACAGACATGCGCCATTGTTTCACGCGTTCCACCCCATCCCCTTCCCTCAAAAATAAAAAAAATAAGAAGACAAAGAAAAGAAGAAGAAAGAAAGAGAGAAATAAATATTTCACCCGCTATAATAAAAGCGTTGTATTTTGAAAATATAACAAATGAAAATACGCTTTCCACAAAAGACATTACAACTTCACGAATTTGATTTCGATATTATGAAATTTCTTATATTTTACCTTTGGCTAGGTGGAATCTCCGTGCATTTGCAGACTACGCAATTCTCAGAATGTTGATCTTTCAAACTCACGAATATTTTTGCAACGTCATCAAAAACGTGCTTGAATGATTTTAATATGTAAGCTAAATTTCCCATTTCACTCATATTTCTCGGGCAACGTTATAATTTAAATCATATGATGGAACAAAGAAAAGTTGACAGAGATAAGTTCTAACAGTGAACACTTTTCTGAATAACCATTAAGTGTTTTTTTTTTTTTTGTAAACGCATAATAGAGGGTTTTTCACCCACTTTTCTTTTATTTTATTTTGTTATTATTATTATTAGTTATGAGTAAATTATCGTTTGTGAAAATTATAAATTTTGAGATTTTGCAATTTTTAGAGTACGAATATTCTTACCAGTGCTTTTCTAAGTTAACACAGTATTTGTATTTCGAAACGACATTACTGTGGAATTTGACTTCGAATGCATTTGTCACTGAATGTTCTTTAAAAGAAATCTGGTATGGGTCCCACACTACTTCCTTTTACTTGTAAATTTCTTTGTAGATGCCTTAAAGTTAAAATAGTGCTTGGAGTGAGTAAGATAGCAATTCGAACATTTTCACCCCTAGTTTGCCACGAAGCAATGCAAAACAAATGTTTTACAATGATTCATTTTCTAAATATCGCCGATTTTAACATCATTCATTGGATTTTTCGCAAAATATCGCCAATAACGCCAAATTGAACCCAAATTCAAAAAATATTATTTGTCGCCAACAGTTGGCGTCAAACACTTGACCCCCCTCAGAGCCTACATACCAAACTAGAAGCTTCTACGGCATACAGTTTTTGAGTTATGCGGCACACATACATGCATACATACATACATACATACGCACATACATACGTACATACAGACGTCCCGAGAAAAGTCGTCGTAATTAACTCGTGGGCGGTTGAAAATTATTTTTTGGCCGGTTATATGTTGGCAGGTACATATGCACGTGGCGACTTCCCACTCCTTTTCAAGAGGAAAGGAGAATCGGACTTTTCTAAATTTTCAAAATTATCAATCGAATAAAAAATATTGGCACTGATCGATTCATGCGTTCAAAGAAAGAATCGACTTAATAAAGCGTGCTTAATTTATTAATTTTTTCATGTTATCTCCCCCACCCCTCGTGCGTTTTCTGACCTCCCACTTTTTATTGCACCAGCCGCCCACGGATAAAATCCCCCCCCCCCCCAAATCGAGCCTCTGGATCCGCCATGATCCAGCAATGGGTGATCTGTTGGAAGAGAGGAAGCGAAGAGATATTCAGGAAATACATCTGGGTTATATGGGAAAATGCCTGTCTTCGTGAACCGATTCACAGCAGTTTCGACCACAGCTGCTCGTTAAAATGCTGCATTGAACATATTTTCTACTTCGTAGATAGTAATCCCTGTGTCAGGATCGTTGAACATTCACTTGCGAATTTCTAGCTTGCTTTGTGCTGCTTAAACACATTTAAAAAGCATTAATGGAAATGGTCGGGAAAAACGGAACACATCAAAATTGTATCCCGTTTTGGGCACCCTTAGGGCCATGCTCCACATCAGCGTAAAACGCGACCGAAACTGAAGGCAGAAACCGAAAATCCGGGTACTTTCCATAGGAACACCATTGAATCCATTTTACGCTTCTGCCTAATTTTTCTGCTTTACGTCGATGTGGAGCATGGCCCTAAAAGTGTCCCGTTTTGCCCGACCATGATGCTTTTGACAACATAAAGGGCTGACCCCGGATTCTAAATATCGCCGATTTTGACATCATTCATTGGATTTTTCGCAAAATATCGCCAATAACGCCAAATTGAACCCAAATTCAAAAAATATTATTTTTCGCCAAATTTGTCGCCAAGTTGGCGTCAAACACTTGACCCCCCCTCAGAGCCTACAGACCAAACTAGAAGCTTCTACGGCATACAGTTTTTGAGTTATGCGACACACATACATACATACATACATACATACATACATACATACATACGCACATACATACGTACTTACAGACGTCACGAGAAAAGTCGTCGTAATTAACTCGTGGGCGGTTGAAAATGATTTTTTGGCTGGTTATATGTTGGCAGGTACATATGCACGTGGTGACAGATCGAAAAAACGACTCAACATTCTTTCAGGGGTGAGGAAAATCAAAATTTAGACCCAAATTTGAGGAAATTTTTTTTTGCGATTACAATACTTCCTTTACTACGTAAAAGGTAGTAAAAATAGGTTTAACCTTTAAAAAAATTGTTGCGCAAAACGCCGATAATGAAAGGCAACTTCAGTTGGAAAAAATGCGATTGGAACACAAATCTGTACCTCAGAACCAGACTAACGTAAGTCCATTTTCGTCATTTTTCGGTAGAGGGGAAAAACGATTGTCGAATACATCGTCTTTCCCCTCTACCGAAAAATGACGAAAATGGACTTACGTTAGTCTGGTTCTGAGGTACAGAAATTAGAAATAGCAAGGCTACAGCATTAATTTTAAGACCAAAATTTAACAGAACCAATTAATGCCATTGAAACTACAGCGGTCTTTTTGACGACTTGCAGTTTCGACGATAGTGATCCAAATGCTACAGTCGGAGAATCACTTACTCCAAAAAGAAAATTCACTGTATCAAAACTGGAATCTAGGCAATTTGGTGGTGATTTCAAAGATTGACAGTCTTCTTGAAGCCAGTTCCAACACATTGACAAATATAATGATGTTGCACTATACAAGTTAAGTTACAATACCTTATTCAAGCCACTGTAAATAGATCTAGAGACTAAGAATTAGTAGAAATTTCTCCGCCAACTGGAGATGATTACAACAAGGCTGTGGAAGGTCTAACGTTTAAGTACTAATTTGTATACTTTTCTACTAATTAAATGTTTTCATGCATCAAAGTCCACAATTTGGAGCAAAGAAACAGTTTGCAACTTGAGTACAACTTTGTTTGATGCAGTGAAGCCACTTGAAACGATACACATGAAGAAAAACCATGAAACGCTTAAACAGCTGCACGTATTTAGAGGTTGTAATGGGGTAGTTGAAATAAGCTATTGGCAGTGGTAATATATAGCACGAGCGCACGAGATTTGAGGACCTGATGATCCAGAAAAACCTCTATTAGTGGAAAAACTCTTATTGATACTTCTATTGATGCGCTTTCGCTGGTTGGATCTCGATGTTTCCCGCTTGAGTATCCAAAAGTAGTATAACATCATATTTACGTACCACTTTCCTTGGTAACGTCTATCTATGTCTTTCGCATCTCGATGAAACCTCTCATCCTGTTTCTCACTAAAGCCACCAAGGTTTTTGGGAAAATAGACTACATGTGAATGTAGAAAATGGATTTTTAAACTAATGTTACAGTGCTGAACTTTGAAGACAGCCAACATCCTCTTAACGACGTTTTCAGAGATATAGTCTTTGCTACTTCCCAAAAACTTTTGTACCACATCCTTGAATGAGTTCTAGGCTTCTTATTCAGTTTTATTCATTGATTGATTCAAAAAACAATGGGTAAAATAAAAGTTTGCTTGTGTCAGGTCCTGCCTGTGAATATTCCCTCTTCCAATTTAGCTTCAGAAAACTTCGAACAAACATATTTGAAAGTCTCCATCTTTTAACAAACTCTCCATAAATTGCTTCATCAGTCCTAATTTAATGAGAAGATTTGGAAACAGCACTTTTTCACGATCAACCACTATACTGCCCAACGTGGAATACCACGATTAGCCCTAGCACCTTTGACGATTTCTATTTTAAAAAGGGATGTGCAATTGATTTAAAATGCACCATGGCAGCATTTCTGCTTATTCTAAAAAAAATATTTCTCTTGATATGATAAGGAAGCGGTATCAATTAAAAAAAAAAAATTCAATACAAACCAATACTTTTAGTAAACGAATCCAACGAAAAATAAATAAATAAAATCCCCCCCCCACATTCTTTATCTCTCTTATCACTATCACCCTTATTTTAATAAAATCCTTAATAGTCCAGGAACCCAGTGCAATATATTTGAACCTGATCAATGTGACTCTGTGGGTGAGTGTAGCAGGCCTGTTTTCACTTTTCTCCATCTAACGCCCAACCTCGCTCTCTCCCCCCTTTTTTTCAGTTTTTATAACTGTAAGTACTCTTTGAACATCAAAGAAGCAAATACGAAAAACTATTTGTAATAAACGTTTTTCTAAATCATAAATTAGTAGAGAATTTTTTTTTTAGTTAAATAGAGGTAAAATGGTACATTACCACACTCAGTACACACGTTTTGCGGAAAAAATGTACGTGATGGACAAAAACGGAGGTCATTTTCGAATTCAGCACACCGAAAAACACAAAGAACACTCAAAATATCCCATGCAGTTTTTTGGTTGCAGACCTGTGTTATTATTAACGCTGTTGTTGTTTTATGTGATTATCATTATCATCTATGTTTCTTCTTGAGGATTTTTTTTAGAACTTTATAAAGCTGAAGTCAGAGTGGAAATATTTTTGTGAATGACGGAAGTATTCTATGTTCAGCTCAAGGAAGAAAAAAAACTAATATGAAAAAGACTACTCAGTTTGATCTTTGACTTCTAAAATTTTCCCAAAATAAAGAAAGGAAATGTGTATTTTACTAAAATCTCACTTTTTTTATGAATGACTAAAACTGCGATGCTTAGCGAAGGAAGTAATTAATGATATTTACCCACAGCTTTTACCTAACACTGAACTTATTTCTTAAAATGCTGGTTTAATCCCAACATTATTTATGAAGTAATGGTTGATACGGAAGGATTTTGCTGAAACTGCAAGAAAGCTAACTGAAGTACCACTTGCCATTTATTTTCCCGAGAAACGCTTAAGAGCAAGGAAAGCAAATGGGTAATTGGTGCAGAATAAATTCTATTAGAGAAAATATTTTCCTCTTCTTGGCTGAGTAAAGCCTTTTCTTTAACAACAATTTCGGAGAAATAAACACTGATTACTTGAAAGCAAATCCATTACTTCTGAGACTGAGTTAAAAAAAAGTTTAACTTGTGAACGGAAATATTTGCTGCACTGAGAACACGTCTGAGAATTTTGACTAAATTGTAACAAATAACTCTAGAGTTTAATGTTTGGAATCATTTCGTACCATTAAAAATTATATGCATTGAGATCTAAAATAGAGTTTCCTTAAAGTAAAAAATAGAACTCTATTTCATTTTATTTATTTACTCGTAGTTAGTTAAATTTCTAGAAATCCGTTGTACTTAACAGTTTGATTTTTAAAAATATATATTCAATAAACAATAAAGTCAGAACAACCTTTCATGAGCGAATATTTTTAAGAGAAAGCACAAAATACGCATTTACTGTTTACCAAAGTATATTAGACTCCTTAAAAACTGATGAAATTTGAAACTTCCGAAGAACAAAACCTAAGAACATCTGCATGCTTTTGAACTAGTACGTAAGTTAAGGTTTACAACATCCAGTGTCGTACCATTCCTATGGATACGGAACATAACTAATAGTCTTAAAAAATAGTAATAACACAGAAACGTTCCTATTTTCCAGAATTTAACGATAACATGATGTAGGTTGGAGAAGGAATATCGTTCTATTTTTGCGGCCAAAAGCATTGTAATTTAGGGAAATCTAACATCTTTACAACATAAACCATCACATTATTTTTTTCAATTAAAATTATCCTCCTAAAGTGTAAATGTAACAGCAATATTTAAAGAAAAAATAACTAATATTGGGGATTATGAACTACTGAAATCTGTTGTAAAACCTTGTGGATCACTTGCCTAAAAGAAAGTTTGATGTGATTAAAGCCAGACGCAGGCCAAAATCAATGTTAGGTATCATTTCTTTTACGAATCTCTTATTTATGCTTTGAAGAAGAGCTTGAAATTGTTTCTTTATATTTCATTTTATTCTGGGGGAACCAAAATATATACCAATTTCTGATAATCTGAACTGTTTTGTTTTTTACTTCCTTTTACGTGGTAAAGGAAGTATTGTGATCGCGAAAAAAAAAAATCACTCAAATTTGAGTCTAAATTTTGATTTTGCTCAACCCCGAATGAATGTTCAGTAGTTTTTTCGACCTGTCAGCACATGCATATGTACCTACCAACATATAAGCAGCCGAAAAATCCTTTTCAACCACCTTCGAGTTAATTACGACGAGTTTTCTTGTGACGTCTGTATGTACGTATGTGCGGATGTATGTGCGGATGTGTGTGCGGATGTATGTGCGTATGTGTCTCGCATAACTCAAAAACTATATGCCTTAGAAACTTCTAGCTTGGTATGTAGGCTCTCAGGATGGTCTAGTTGTGTACCTCCCCTTGTGGTTGCATTCGAATTTTCCCAAGGGGGTGTTTTACCCCTTTTTTGTGGTAAATCAGTATTAATTTCAATGCAGACTCAAGTGATATGAATTGGCGCGACCACTTGGCGATATGTCGCCAAGCTTTTGGTCGCCAAGTGTTTGACGCAAACTTGGCGACATATCGCCAAGCTGGCGACAAATTTGGCGAAAAAATAATTTTTTAATTTGGGTTCAACTTGGCGCTATTGGCGATATTTTGCGAAAAATTCACTGAATGATATTAAAATCAGCAATATTTAGAAAATTAACCATTGTAAAATATTTTTTGCATTGTTTCGTGGCAGATTAGGGGAGCAAATATTTGAATTGTTACCTTGCTCACTCCAAGCACTTTTTTTTTAACACTTAAGGCAACTACTAAGAAATTAACACGTAAAAGGAAGTAGTGTGGGATCCATACCAGATTTTTTTTTCAGGAATCAAATAAATTTTATTTACAATAATTTAATCATGTCTTGTCTTCAAGTAATTTAATCCATTAAAATTTAGAAGTATCAACTGAGTTGAAAAATAAAAACATTACTTTTTTTCCTTCTTTGTTTTATTCTTGAAAAACCCCTTAAAAATTTCAACCTTGAGATACTTTTGGTCAGTAGTGCAGTACGCAAGGCTTTTTCAAATGAATGTTTAGTAAAGAGGGACAAACAAAGCAACTAGAAAGTTATTGATTAGTAATAATTATCTTTAAGCTTAAGCAAAAAATTTGGCAGCAAATTTATGACACTAAGTTGCAAAAAAGTTGTCCACGCGAGTTTGGTTATTACATGGAATTTCTTTCTGAATACAAAAGTTACATGAAATTCATGATTGGCAAAAGAAATCGAAGTGGATAATGACTGCAATTTTCAAGAAAGGAGAAAAAAATCTCTAAAAAAGTTCACTACTTTTCCCCCCAAAAAAAACAAAAAAACAAAAAACAAAAAAAAAACATTCCTGTAACGGCACAGCATGTGCCTGTAATTATTTTGTTCTTTCTAGTGCCGTAACACTTTTCTGTTGCAAAAAAGCTATTATTGTCAAGCATAAAGTAATTAAGATGAAGTGTACTGTACCGCATTCAATCTTAAATATTGCAATTCTACAAAATACCATACCTTTTTCAAAATACCATAACATTTAAATATATTTTTCGGCGATGGCTGCTTGCCTTTGCTTTTGTGAAGAATTATTTAGGAACAAGTTTTGTTTTTCACTGAAGTTATTAGTTATACAAGAGAAGTAATACTTTTCTTTATCATTAAAATATTTAATCTTTTTTTTAATTAAAATATTGCATCTCTATATATACATTTACCACCAGAGGTAAAATCAATAGTTTGTAATTTGGTGAATGTAATTTTAATGCTAAATTCTGAGCAACATAGTTATAACTTTTGAGGCACAGTGACTAACTATTTTTTAGCTGTGAATCAGTTATGAATTTATTGTAAAAAAAAGCCTCCCTTCCTCGATATAAATTGACTTTGACAAAGCTTTTAAGGGAAAAGGCCACGCAAAAAAGTCTGAAGGTATGCATGATTTTTTTCTCTTTTTTTCACATTAAATAAATGAATATACAATATATAAAGGAAAACGCGAAGTGCCCATGTTTAGGTAAGAATTATTGCATTTCTGCAACGGCATTGGACATGAAAAGATTCTCAGCTCTTGATTAATTGGCCGATTAATCGGCTGAGCCGATTAATAATGAGGATGACTGTTTTCAATTTTACCATCACTTTTTTCTCTCTAATACAATTCGAAGTTAGAAATAATAAGTAATTTATTTCCGAGAGAAGATTGTTATCCATTTTCCTAGTTTTCACAAAATAATTCCAATATTTTATCAACTATCTTAGAACCAATTTTCATATTATTATCAATAATAGTATTGACACATTGTTAGAGTTATTTTAATTGCACATAAAAATTCAAAAAAAAAAAAGGAGGGGGAGTCTGTGGTGAGCACTCCAATTTAGGAGTACTTTTAATTCATAATTTTTAATAATTAGTAGCCTTCAATTCAATACTTTTATTCTTTGAAAATTAGAGGTTAACTAAAAGCACTGTGGTAAGAGAAAACGATCGCCACATAAAAAAATATTGCAATATTGTCTATGTATATTTATTCAAAAGTAGTATACTTAATTAAAAAAAAAACTTTATATCAACTGTTAGAATTATTATTACTGTTAATAAATTATTCATCATAGTTTCTGAGTAAAAGTATACTTTAAAGAATAACATTTGAAAAATATTTTTTTCCGCCGGTTAATCGGCCCGATTTTTCCGATTATTAATAATCTGCAAAGTGGCAGATTATGGCCGATTAATCGGTACTGCCGATTAATCGGTGCATCCCTAATATTTATTAAGGCAATTAGTTACTTATAAGCTACAGCAGCGCTTTTTCACGAGCTGCAAATGTCAAAGATGAATATTTCGAAACACGAAAGTCTGTTTTAAACTAATAAAAATGTCTACATGGATATTTTTAAAATGCAGAAAATCGCTCTGGGTGAATGTACAATAGAGTATGTCATAAAAATAAAAGTTTTTTTTTTTTTTCGACTTGGTTCACGCACTTTCCTATGTATTCACTCATTTTGAGTGGATTGGCACAAAAAAAAAGTTTTTGGAAAAAAATTTTAGCTACCTGGAAAACGCTATTACATACCGGAGTTACATAAAACTCCGGTGTCTTTTTCAAAAAGTTTACTACTTTCAGGTTGTATACGCACTAAAGCTGCGGGAGTTTTTTAAAAGATTGTTCTGTTAACTTAAATGCATGTTTTTAACTCTAATGAACGTACTTTTCTTATAAAAAATACAGTTAAATATACATTTCGTTTCTTTTTGTTTTTAAAAAGAGCAGAAACTATCGGTAATCGTTCCTACTGAAACGGGTTACGCTTCTGGTCAATATTGACACCGCTGTCTTCGTTAGGCAGTCAGCTGTTCAGGGGGAAATGCCACCTGCAACTGGGGAAGTGACCCCCCGTTTTAATTACTACCCCCCCCCCCCCCAATCAAGATAACTTTTGATCAGCAGACGCGTTTTGACTAAAATGTCTCTCATCCTGCCTAAGATTTTTATATCAGTTGCTCTTTTCGACAAAAGGCAGGTTGAGATTCTCTTTTTTGTTTTATTAAAGGATGGATTGATTTCCACTAAAAACCTGGAAAGCGAAAGGCACTAACAATTTTAGACATCGAAGAAGTCAGACTTACAGTTCGACTCTCCCGAAAGCTAGTGCCGTCGTGCAATATTATGAATCCAGGAAATACCCGGGAATTTTGTAGTACAGCTGTACGAAGTTGTTTGTTTGTTCTGATCCCCGAGACCAGCAGAGCTAGATCAACTGTACGAAATAAACTAAACTACCTTGATATTAGTAGAGCGGCCGTTACTTCAGTCAGGTTTGCTGTGTCATCAACCGCGGCAGTTGCTATCATATATAGGCTTTTGTGTAATCTTGTGAAGGCAGGCCATCTCAATGAATATAAAAAACATCTCATGTGCGATAGCAAAAATGTGTTTCGTGCTAAAGAGCATATGTTATGAAGCACTCAAAAACAGAGGAGAGTTCCAATATCGCAAGAAGTAATTTTACTGCAACTTTTGTAGAAAGCAAGAAGCACAACACTCTAACTCTTAGTCACGATGAGAACACTGGTAGCTTTCGGAAAAGCATTATCAAAGAAACACCGTGACCGAAGAACGTAGAGATCGCTACACACCAGACACACTCACTATGCACCAGAAGAAGAAGTCAACAAAAGAAAAACTGGCTGAGCAATGGGAAATAGGATTATGTGACTGGTTGAAGGACATAGGTATAGACACTATTTCTTGCTTGGCACTGAAGAAGGAGGCTTTATGCCTTTGAAACATGTTTGCCGTTTTTTAAATTGGACTTATTTGTGCTTTTAGACGTTGCTTTTTGGTTTTTTCTCATTTACTCACAAAGTGAACTGTTTTTAATAGGTTTAGACATTTGCCTTCAACTAATTGGCAGTGATACCTCCAATGAAATGTCTGGCTGGAAAGGAAGCATGCTACATTATATCGAAAAACTCCTCTATTACATATTTTTTAGATCTTTCTTTCTGCTGGCTTCACATCAACGAGCAGTTATTTCTTGCGATCTCTACGTTCTTCGGTCACGGTGTTTCTTTGATAATGCTTTTCCGAAAGCTACCAGTGTTCTCATCGTGACTAAGAGTTAGAGTGTTGTGCTTCTTGCTTTCTACAAAAGTTGCAGTAAAATTACTTCTTGCGATATTGGAACTCTCCTCTGTTTTTGAGTGCTTCATAACATATGCTCTTTAGCACGAAACACCTTTTTGCTTGCGTAATCCAGGAGGTACCCCTTACTTACGTACCCCTTGTGTAATCCAGCAGGTCAGAACTAGTAGAGGACGGAATCATATCTGTAGTTTGCGCGACTTGCTGATCAAATAGTTCGCGAAGTCAATCCCGAAATTGATGACTGAAGTGTAGAAGGCCAGTCGTTGTTTTGAGTTTAATTCAACTACTGCTCTTAATCAAACGAACCTACATGCATTACTTTACATTATATTGACACCTTTTGATAATCCTAACTAGAGAGATACATTAAACAAAAGAGGTTTCAGATTCAGAAAATACATATCTATAAAAAGAAAAAAAAAGGATAAATTCTAGAACTCTCAACTGTCACAAAAACCGACTTTAAGTAAACTTTGCTGCTATGGAAGTAACGATGGATAAAGCGTGAGACGAACATGAAGTTAAAATACTTCATTGAAGATTACTTTGATTTTTTAACGCATTCTCCATTTTATTATAGTAGTAATTTATTTTTTAATTCGTATAAAAGACAGCCTTGTAACTTAGAACTGTTTCATATATTTTAATTGTTCTGCGACAGCACAATACAAAGTTCTGAACCAAACAGTCACTGATTTACAGGTTTGGGGGAACTTTGGGATGCATTTTTGGGGCCCCTTTGCCCATTACAGAAATGTATGCAACATTTATCACGCACGCGTGCGTGCATGTTTTAATCATTTTTGTGGGAGCCCTTCGCAGTTGCGACAGATGCAATATAGTAAACCCGTCACTGGAACCAATATATTCTTGGGAAACTTTTGACTGATTCGTTGGTAGTCAAAAACTAGAAACTCCAGTTTAAATACGTCCATGGAAAAAAAATTAGTTCAAATAATTTGCTGGCGTTTTAAGTTGTAAGGGCTAATATAGAAGAAGTTTAACTAAAGGACACACACACATTTTACTGCATAATTTGAAAAATACTGACTATTCTAAACTTAAAATCAATAAAATTTACTGCGTCTTATATGACTGAACATTAAATTCTAGCTGGGAGCACAGTGATTTTTATGAAAGGTGCTACGAAATGCACGGTTAAACCTTTTAAATAAAACTATGACTGTTTCTTGCAAAAATAAACTTTAACTATTATATGGCGCTCCTATAATTCTTCTTTAGGAAAAATTCAATTATTCGAAAAAGAGTTAGCAGAAATTTAAATGACTTTTCACTGTCGAAAATAGTTTGAAAGAAAATATAATCATTGCTTATCCTTTTAGTGAAAGGTCGTAATCTCATTAAATCCGATTTTCTTCATTGAAAATTAATTTCAGTAATTCAATAACCGTTCAAAAGCTTTCGTGATTCGATTTCTTTGCCTGCATGCAGTGTATAAAAATCAATAAACTTAAAGGAAAATGCCTATGAAAGAAATGTTTAACCAAAGTGCTTTCGACGTGAGAACAAATGCGTGAGGAAAAGACTTACGTAAAAGAACTTAATCCAGTTCACATTGGTTCATTTTTAATAAAAGATAAAGTCGAGTTTGGAAGTTTGTTCAAAAAATTATTGATTTTTAAAGATTGTTCAAGTGGAGACGTTCAAGTGTTAAATTTTATAAATAAATTATTTCTAAAAGCTTGAAAAAGAAAATAATATCAATATAGTAAAATACAGTTGATCCGCATTATTCCGGCTCAAATAGGGGATCCAGACCTGCTAATTAATGAAAGCACGGTATAAAAACAATAACCTATCATTTGATCTTAGGTATACAACCACTGTTTTTTTCTTTTATTTTAGAGAAAAAAATGTGCAAGAAAAAAAAACACAAAATCCGATCTACAAAAATACATTATCGCTGCAATTCGCCATTTTTTATACTGCTTTTACATATGTGGCTATCCGGGTAAGAAAAGTCCTTTTTAACAGGCTCCAGATTTATAAGGGTTTCATGTACATTAAACTTAAAACATGAAAATAAAAACTGCAAACCGTATCTTAAAACACACTTCTAAGCTGGAAGAAATATAAATGGGCCCATTCATGATTTGGTAGATGGCTACGAAACCAATGTGCAGCCCAATGATGAAAGATTGAACCTGAAGTTGAAAGCGAAGGAAAGTCAAACATTTCTCCTCAGAATCTAATACTTTTTATTCCTTTTTAGCGGTTCACTTTCTTTTTAATACGCTTTTATTAGTTTCACATGTGGGTTTGTTTGTATGTATGTATGTAACTCTGAAAATAAGATAACATTCACAATCTTTACAAATATAAAAGTAAAATATATGTATTATACTGTTATTAATACTAAAGGCCATAAAGTATATTACATGCTGATGTATTTCAGTATTTCAGTTGCTTGTATGTAATTCTGAATAAATTATAAAATTCACGTTCTTTGCACATGCAAAAGCAATATATTTAATGCTCTTATAATTACTAAAAGCTAAACTATATCACGTGTTGGTGCATTATAAGTGCATGTAAACTAAAGCTCCTATATAGACGAGCCGGCGCATCAAGATTCAGTTTCACCACTTTGGATCCAGCGCGTGTTTGAGTGTTTGAGGGATTTTCTTTTATGGCTAGTAATCACGTTTTGGTAATTTTTCCTGTGAGCCATTGTTAGGGGCATGTGGATTTGGCAAAGCATAGCAATGTGCCAAAACTTTTTTCTGGTAACCTTATTCCTCAATAATGAAAAATTGAAAGTAAAAGTAAATGAATTGGATCCAAAGTAGTCGAACTTAAGCTTGATGCGTCGGCCTGTCTATATAGCGGCTCTAATGTAAACTAAGCGGATATTCAATAGTTTTGAAACTTCTTTTTAGTTTGATTCACTCTAAAAGCGTATTTTTTAGTCTTTTTAAACTATATTTAGGATTTTTTTTCCATACAGTTCACAAATTTTCACAAGAGACACTTCTTGAAAATCAACTACTCTTGGCAGATGAATCAGATTAATCTACGCTTAATCATCCGTAAAACTCTAAGTCTTATCTTATTTAACACCATTAGTTTCACCAAAATCATTAGCACCGCACAAATACTCTTGTGCGTAGAGAAGAACAATCTTAAGCTTTTAGTGCTTGGAGAACGAGGATGGTGGAGATTAGTGGAAGGGATAATTGCTCAGTATTCTGCCAAATACATTAAAAGAAAACAAAAACTAAGAAATTATATCTATTTCTAAACACACTTCGAAGTCTTAAGCATGAACCTGTGTTTTGGGAATTGTTTATCCCAGGGTAAATGTTAATTGTGTTTAAGGAACAAATGAGGTGTTAGAAGAGGCGTTAAAGAGATGTGCTTAAAGAACAGTGAGAAGCAAACCCAAGTAGCACACTTCGTTTTTCAAAGGTTGTAAAATGGTTATTAACGTTGTAACAACCGCTTAAAAACGTTCATAAAACGTTTAAAGGTTATTTATGTCACCTGAGAAAGGGAAGCGGACTTTTTGAAGTTTTCAGTAAAGGGTGTGCAGAGCTCCGATCGTACACTGTAAAAAATTAATGTTGTTTTTACAGAATAATACAGCTATAGTAATGAACTGTATTTTCACAGTTTATTACTATGGCTGTATTGAGTCTAATTTTATTGTAATAAACTGTAAAATTGCTAACTTTACAGTAATAAACTGTAAAATTGCAAATTTTACAGTTTATGACAGTAAATTTTAGTTTTATACCGGAACCTCTGCTACCAGTACTATACTGTTGTTTTTACAGTATAACACTGCTAAGTGTTACGGTAATTAACTGCAAAATTGCTTGTTTTACAGTTTATCACTGTCCATTTTACTGCTTTAAATTGGAAACTTGGCTGCCAGAGTTATACTGTAAAAATAGCAGTTCATTTTTTACAGTGTACATAGGCTTTGTTGTTTGAAAAGTTTACTGAATAATGCTATAATATGGCAGCTTTTACTAGGTTTAATAGTAATGTCTTGCCCAAGAACAGAAAAAAAAGGTTTTAAGCACTAAGCTACTGCCTGTAAGTCAGATTTAAAAGTAGAAATACATGCAATCAGGGCCGGATTTAGACTTCACGGGGCCCTAAGCCATTTCTAGTATGAGACCCCTAAAAAAAGGCAATCTTCATTTCTCTGCCCATGTTTTTGCGTTTTTCGTTTTTTTTTTCTTTAACGCTCAAGAGACTAAGTCTCGAAACGTCAAGGAAATCGGGAGAGTGATGAAGGGATCCCCCAGTCAGGGCGGTATAGGGTGTTCTGAACTTTAGGGAGTCCGGGGTTTCTTCCCCGGTAAATTTTTTAAAAATCATTTATGAAAATATGCAATTTGATGCCTTTTGAGAGCTGATTGGTACAACAAAAATAGCAAAAAAAAATTGGCAAACAAAGCTTTTTACCTCTCTTTTGCGAATTTAGATCAATCAAAATAAAAATTGCTTTTGATTTGGCGAATCGCTGAAATCAATCGACATTATTAAGTGCTAAGGGAACAGTAAAGATGGGCGTTATTTACTTACAACGGCTCTCGATATACCGTAGAATCTCCGAAATAAGAACTAATTTGGGTTGAATCCTGTTCGGATTGCAGAAAGTTCGTATTTACTGGATAGGCGATTTAACTCTCGGTTTCATTTGTGATATAAAAGCCCTTTTTTTAAAAAAGTTAATAATAAAATAATTCTACCTCTGATAGAGCAGGAGTATATAATATGTCATATACGTTGATTATAGTGGCAGGAATTTCGTTGTAAGTATGCACAGAATAAAGAAGTTCGAAACAAGAGTATTTAATGCCAATGTTATAAGCATCGGTGTGATGTATACGTACAGTGTACACTATATGTAACGTACCAGCCTATAGCGTGGTTGTAAGCATAGGGCTGATAAATTGTACAAAAACCTGAGTACAAGCACATAATAAGGTACTGCACTATATTATTAATTGTATTCAAATGTTTGCTAAAAGGGCTATTATCAAAACAATAGCAAAAAAGACAGCTTTTAATTACAGTTATTGATTTTTAAAAGAGAAAGAAGCAGTATAATACTTATTTCCAGCCTTAAATTGTACTTGCAATAAGTAGTAGAAGTAAGATAAAAGCTATCAATAACAAAATAACTTCCAAAACACTGAATTCTGAGTTAAACAGTAAGATATGAAACATGTGAATCAAACAAAATTATCTCAAGCAGTGGCAGTTTCATAATGTTGCAATTGGGCGTGAGCCCAAATGTCACATGACATAGGTTGCTGCCAATGAGAGTACAACTGGCTCCTGAAAATTAGTTTACGTAATTCCGTTCTCTTCTAACTGGGGCCCCAAAAATGCGTTGCGGCGGACCTCCAAACCTATAAATTTGTAACTGCTCTCAACCAATGTGTGTTACAGAAAAGTGAGAACCATGCTTTTACATTGTTCAGTTTTCTGATACCCCTCCCCTTGCATTTGAAAAAAAAATTAAAATTCAATGTTCACAACTACATTATTTCAAATTTTCAAGATTTTCAAGAGGCACTATAGAAATTTTTTCTCGGGTATTTTTATTTTTTAGAAATGAATAATGAAATTTTTTGGAAGTTGGGGGCTCCCAACAAAGCGGGACCCCAAGCCATGGCTTGTTAGGCTTGTACGTAAATCCAGCCCTGCACGCAATACACGGTCAGATCGGTTATTCCATCCATAGATTAGTTTCGTTCATTTTAGAACTCGTGACTTTGGAATACGAGGTAACCAGGCTGGAGACAGATATAATTTTATAGAAACAAAGATAGAAACAAAGAGTGCCAAAAAAACTGGCAGCTAATTTAAAATTAGCTCACTAGTTTGAGAAAGCAGAAATGGTAAAGTACAGATCTTAATTTTAAATATTGGCATTTACATCGCTTTGCTTTTCATCGCCTCAAATGTGTGGAGTTTTGAGAAAAACATATTCAGTTGGACGGCAGGGTATCAGTAAGTTAAAAAGTTGACAACATTCATAAATTTTCACAAAACCATCGATTAAAATATCACTCGAAGTGTGCAAAAGGGGATTTTTCAATCAGCAATTTCGTTTATTTTGGGCGGTTTTACTCAGTTAATGCTTCAGTTGGAAAAAAAAAAAGAAGTTTGAATTGAAAGCTTAGTGTTATAATGCAGTGATTCTTTTAGTATGTTACGAACTCAAACAAAAAACACCCATGCCAAATATAAATCGAAAAATTATTTATGTTGAAAGTTGTTTTGTATACTAAAACAAAATACGAAGTACTAAATTGTTTGTGATGTAACGGTTGTGTGCTTGTCATAAAGCGTAAAGTTGAACTGATCTACCTAACTTATTCGCGGAACATTTAGTTTACTTAGCATACATTTGGCTTTTATTCATTTACTTTATTTTTTATTTATTTATTTATTTATTTATTTTTTTTTGCTGCATAAGAAGAAAAAATGCAAAGTCGGATGAAAATATTGCAAAATAGAACAAAAAAAGGCACTGTAGAAAACTGAAAGAAAAAAAAATAATAATATAAAAACAATTGAGGCTACACTTGCACAATTTAAAACTTAATAGTCTAGTTACTAGTAAAAAACGATTAATGATACCTTTTTATAGACTCAAACTATTAAAAACGGTAATGTCATAGATGTTTCGCTTTGCAAGTTAAAATATCATTTTAAAGGATGTTACTTGTATGCATGATAAAGTTTGAATATATTGAGTCTGCAGGTAAATGCAAATTAATTGCGATTGTGCTACTTTTCAGAGCCTTCTCACTGTACGTAACAAAATGAAAAGAAAAATCGATTACAGAGCAAAAGAAGGTCATTTGAATTACGATTGCAATCGCATAGCAAAGCAAGCGATTTAAGGTCTCAAAAGTAAATTGGATTGTAAATGATAATTTCAGATAACTTCAAAAATGTACTGCTGACACTTTAAGTTGCTTGACAAATCGATTTCAGTTATCAAGTCTTTGTTTTTTTTTTTTTTTTGGTAGCAACGAAATGATATACAGGGCGTTCGAAATTAGATTGACTTCATTTCAAAATGAACTTTTAAGAAAACAGCGATATATATTAAATTGATTCTTTCAAATTAGAAGCGCACAAAGTCAGGAATTTTTTCAATTTAAATTTCGCATTTTTATGCTGTACAAAATTTCCTCGTGCCGCTGTATGCTAAAGACTGTTAGAAGACGATAATCTCAAAATGTCCACCTTCAGCTGCAACCACATGCCTCAACAGAAACACAAAACTACTTACGGGAGGAACGTTCTACAGTAACGGACTCTGTGCGCTAAAAATATTTCTCTTTGCATTAGCATTTCTAAGAATAATATTAAACTTTAACTTTAAGAATTTTCAAGTTATAACTATATATCTCACCAGAATCCTTTCTGTGAATTTCGTTTAGAAAAGTATTTATCGAAGAAAGTAGTATGGAACAGAGCTTCAATAACTATTTGTTGGTGCTTTTTTTCTTAGAATCGCTATTAAATTGAATTGATTTAATTAGAAACATTACTATTGTAGAAATAAGTAGTTTCCAATTACATATTTTAACCTAATTAGCTCTGCTTTGTTCTTGAAACCATTAACGTCGTAATCTATAACTAGAATTTTCCCTTTTCCAAATCGGAATGCACATAAATTAAATAATTTTCTTTATAATAAATTCGTCTGCTAGCTATTTAGCTAAAAATACACTCCATTTTCTGACGAGTCCAACGAAGAATGTTCAAGAAATAAATGAAATAGAATAAATGAATTCTTACGAAGGAAGAAAATAAGTTTATATATATATATATATATAAAAGTCACATACCTTATCACTAAAAGATAAGTTTCATTCCAAACAATTTCTCACTCACCTGTTAAAGAAAAAGTAAAGATGTCACAGAATAAGAATAACGAAAACACTCATCAATGTATTCAATGAAACATAAAAATAAACCTAAATACTTTTCACTTTTCTTAACTTTTTTACACAATTAATACAAATCAATAGCTATTTTATTGTATAATGATAATGCATCCCATCAAAATCTGTGAAAATCTTTTTATCTGTGTCTGTCCGTCTATCTTTTCGATAACATAAACTTCTCGATGACGATCGACAATTGAAAGTCGAGCTAGGAATCTAAAATTTTGTCATTTTCTCGGGAATTCATTTTACTTTGTCTGATTTTTGTAATGTTTTACTATCAGAGATATTTATAAAACACCAATAAACATTTTTTTTTTTGCAATTTAAGGTTAAAGCTGTTACGATTGCCGGTAGAATGCAGCTTCGCAAAATGATTGTGTGCTGCTACCAGCTGCCAGAATGGTAAGAACTTAAAATTAAAATGCAGCCAAAAGAAGGTAGTTGATGTTTTTAATTGGTGGGCGCCACGGACGCCCAAAAAAATAATAAATCCCACAAGCGTTGAATCTAGCCGCGGCAAGTGTTGAGTTTTTATTACACTGGTAAACAAGGATTTTGTAAAATAAAATATTTATAGTTTTTCTTGGGTTACTCTTAACGCTGATTTCAAATATCCAATTAGAATTTTTTTCATCGCCCACAGTTTTTGTATAATCACAAGATTTAAGTTACTCACATTTTCGTGTTTTCCTTTCTCATGAAACGATAAAAACTAATAAATAACAACCAAAATCTTGTCATAAGTACAAGAAATGTGAAGATATAAAGTCGGATTTTCTGTTTTTACAGTGGTGACATGGTGGTCAGTCTTAATAGGACCAATTTTTGTAATATAAGTTACATGAACAGAATCATTTTCTGTGTTCTTATATTATGGCTATGTCCGTATTTTATTATCAAACAGATGAGACTTGGAAATGCTATACTATTGAATGACTCCGTATTTTATTATCTAACAGATGAGATTTGGAAATGCTATACTATTGCATGGCACAAACATGTTGCATTCATTAACACAAGCAGATTCGGGCAAAATGAAGGAATTATACGGAAGTTCGAAAGTTTTACTAGATAAAATTTAGTCCAATAAATATTGTCGGGCACATTTTTCTGGTCTAAAATTAACTTTTTAAAAATGAATTAACTGCTTAGGTTTTTCGCAATACTGTCTTCTCTGAGAATCGGACAGCAATGGAAAGAAAAATTCATTTGACAATAATAACGGACCTATTATTGTACTTGCCCTCAATATTAAATTAGGCCTTTCAGAAACTTTGAGGACAATCGGTAACGCTCGTGCTGGATTTTAAAATTTAAAACCAGAAAATCTACGTAATTTTTTTTCAAAGCTAAGAAAAGCATGCAATACACCGCCAACTCGGTCTTCCTTAGCCCTTGCTTAGGGGCGGTTACTCACTGCTTTATAAGAAAAGCATCTTTGAGGGTTCTACCACTCTCCAAGTGAACAAATGCTTATTACTGAATAGATAAGGAGGATGTTTCTGATGACAAATGCAAAAAGAAATGAACAATAGCTAAGTTCCTGTTCATTACTTTAGTACATATTAATCTTGCATGTGAATATGCGCATTCCTTTCAACCTTCAATCGAATGTTACAAAAAATCTGTAAGTGATGGAGAACAAATCTGTTTACATATCCCCAGGTAGCACAAATAACCTTTAAACGTTTTATAAACGTTTTTAAGCGGTTGTTACAATGTTAATAACCATTTTACAACCTTTAAAAAACGAAGTGTGCTACTTGGGTCTGAATTCAGTGCATCATTTTGCATTGAGGTTAGGCATTTTTCACCATTTTACAAAAAGAAAGTTTATTTTGATATACTTATGTTATTTGTAGAAATTAACTTGAATATCGTTTCAATTTCAGTAAACCATTTTCTGGTTTATTTTTACTTCAATGACAGCAATTGCATGCTGTGATTTTTTTGTAAAGGTTGTTCACGAAAGTTGAAAGCTGCGTTAAAAATACTATGAACACAACCTTCCTATATAAAAAGCAGAATTCGATGTGTACAATAGACTTCCCTATTCCTATAGAATGCACTATAGATTTCCTTGTACGCCTATTAAACCCACATTTTAATATTGAGTAATTTGAGTCCAATAAACCTCATTAAAACCACTGAACTTTTAAAACCAATTTTTAGTACATCATCTTCAAACAACAATGACGTTTATTCAATTGTTTAGAAATGCGCGAAACTCTCAGAATTTCTGCTTTATTTCAAAAAAAAAAAGAAGAGTGGAAATAATTAAAGCTGAATAAAATTTTAAACACCACATAAAGCGAAAAAAAAAAAAAAAAGAAGGAGACGATAAAAAGTCAGCCTCTTAAATGGACAATTATAATGTTTTGAATAAGGTAGAAACTGCATCCCCCCCTATACACACAAGGAAAAAAAGCCTTCGAGGTTGGCTGTTGAAAATTAAAACAAATATTAATAACTAATCGGAAATTCTGATACTTATGGAGCACAATTTAATTGACTTTGGTTACGAATGTAAAAGTAAACAAACGGCAGAGAATGCAGCTGAAATAAAAATATTGACCTACTGTTGAGAAAATCTTTAATTAACAATCTAACTGCGAGAAGAGTAAATAATAAACAATGCTTCAATCGCTAAATGTATGTTTCGAGACATTAAAAAATATTTCTGTTTCACTAAACTCCATTAAATGTTTCTCAAAATGGAATTAAAATCTCCTTTTGTAAAAAAGAGAAAAATCACGTTTGTTGAGAAAATATTAATAAATATCCTAATTGTAGAACAGTTTATCACTTGAAATGATGAAAATACAATACATTTAATTAATGTTATTGGCTAAAAATAAAATAAATGCATATTTAAAACAGCAATATTAGACGAATCTTCAGAAAATAACAATTTATTATAGATTGATCAAAGAGAAGTCAAGTGAATTTTCTCATCCTTAATTTGGACTCCTCTTTGTTTTGCTCACTCATTAATTAGAGATTACAACGGAAAGTAATTTCAGTAAAATAGTACATTTAATTAATAGGAAAGGATAATATTTTTTCACACAAGCAAAAATAGTTTCTTACTTAACTAATACATAATTCAAAATATACAACTCAAAATGTGCTTAGTTAATTGAATTGGATTACATGTTACTTCATTTGTAAGTCGTACGGAATATTCAAACTACACCGTTTTGAATAGTTATCTAATTAAACTAGGCACTGATACACAGAAAACAATTTGTATTTTTAATCTGAACCTTCATTAAAATGTTTCATGTTAATTTACTAATTAACTTTATTTATCGTTTTGAACAAAACTTAAAACTACACGCCGATTTAGAAGAACACGCATTTTTTTTTCATCCTTATTAATAACAGAATCGCTTGAGTGAATTGTATTATAATGAAGTAAGAAAATTAGTAAACATACCATGAAAAATTAGTACGTTAAGAGTAACACATAAAAGGGAACGACAATGTGATATCTAGAATAGAATAGCAACAATAACAATAAAATAATAACAATAATGGTAAACAATAATAGTAGCAATAATAAATATTACCATCATAATAAATGATAACTTTTTGCATTATTATTGATATTTTCGAAGCCTTTCAGCTTTTTAATGAGTTTTCCATGTTTTGACGAAGGTACAACTTGTTCCTTCTTAAACTATAACTGCTGTAAAATATGCATGCACTGAACGTTTAAAAAAAAAATCTGCTTTTCTTGTGGATTTCAACTTAGTCTCTAGCACTACTCCAGCATCTGACAGTCAAAACTTCCTAAATTTAATAGGAGTGTTGTGTCATTCTAATTTATTTTTTAAAGTTTATAATTATAAATAGAGATTTTGAAAAGGTCTTTCTTTTTCGTCTCTGAGTACTTAAAGAATCCTGGAATTCATATCCTACATTTCAGAACATGAGGGGGGGGGGGGAGTCTTGTCACTACTGTTCCTTTAGAGGTGAAGGAGAACTTGTATATGTTAGGAAATAATTTCAGTATTATGCGCACTGTATTTACCTTTGAGTAATGTGATCGTCCTTTTGTATAAATTAATTTTCCGTAAATTAAGTGTTCTAGACCATTTATTTCTTGGAACCGATGAAAAAATCTGTCTTCTGGATGAAAACGACGTCCCCTAATTTCTTTTTTAGTTAAAAAAAAATAACAAAATGTCATACATAACTAAATCCAACGAATAAGGTAGATGATCTACCACTTCTATTTGTTTTTCTTTAAGAAATTCAACTGTTCATCTGGCTGAATACACTGTTAAAACTACAAGTTGCACAAAATCATTTGATATTAAGCGAAGGAAACAAGTCGTCATAGCCCGCCTTCGCATCGGCCATACCAGGTTCACACACAAACACCTTCTTTGTCGCGAACCAGCGCCTATGTGTATTAACTGCAATATCAATCAGACAGTGTTTCATATCCTATGTAAATGCCCAAATTTTAACCAAACTCGTTTTAAACATTTTAATAACTTTTATTCATCTTTGACTGAATTACTTGGGGATATACCTCATCCTAATTTGTCCCCCTTTTTACATGAAATTGGTTTTATGTCTCTAATATAGTGGTTTTATCTTTGTCTTGTATGTTCTGTCCTTGTTTTAGTTATTTATTTCTGAATTTACTTAAAAATATGTCTTTTCGTCTTCTTGATCAGTTAAGATTTTAAACGTCATTTATATGTCTGTTTTAAAAATGGTTTTAAATTTTTATATGCTTTTTGGGTTATCATCGTTTGGCGCAGCATAGCCTATGAAGGCTCTTGTGCCAGTAAACCTAAAATAACCAACCAACCAACAAGTTGCACAAGGCACCTTTAACGGTGAAACGTTGTAGCACCACCATGGGATGCCATAGAGCTCCCATAGGGAGCTACATGGAACCAAATGGTACCTATAAGGGTGCCATAGGGAGTCAAGTGACACCCTTCAGGGGGTGCCACTAGTGCTACAACGTTTCACTATAAAGGTGCCTCGTGCAACCTATAGTTTTAACAGTGTAAGAATGATGCATTGTCACGGTGAAGCACGAAACCCCTAACATTCACTTCTTGGATAATTTCTGGAACACATCTAGTGAAACATTAGTTTACTGTTACTGGATTCAGTCTAACCAACTTAGTGACTTTGGACAATCCTATACTGCTGAAGAACACAGCATGCATTACTGTTTTCATTACTCGTTGGCTTTTCACCAGTGTCGGCGTAAATTTATCTACAAAGACCCATAGGTTGCTTTATTGACGTGCTAGGACGTCAAACATGGTACGTTAGATTCATCATTCGTTGCAATTTTAGAAATGGTGCGGTGGTCATCAGCAACTAGAAATTTAAGAGTTTCTTTTCTGATTCTAACACGCGCCTCTCTTTGCAGATTAGTTACATAAAGGGAAACTCAAGAGTAAGTTATATTTCTCCTATGCAATAATTCGGCATGCATAACTTCTGGCGGCGGATCCAATGCTAATTTTCCTCTGTATCATTTGGTAAGCACAGCGACTATAATCAACGCCTCCTTCATACTAAATGCCTACTAGATTTGCCTCAATACGGGATACAGTTGTTCCACTTTGAGCGCTACCTTGCAGCAATCTGATGTTACCGTTGTTATGGTGATAAATCCAAACAATATTCGAATTAAATTTTTGACTGGTTTGTTTTTAAATTTAAATTTAGAAATCAACTAACCGTTAATTTCTGTTTCGAAGAACTCCGATAGATGGTAGTTCTTCGTGAACCAAGGGAGAAATCTTACTCTGTGTTAAAAACCAGA
The DNA here is from genome assembly GCA_038373865.1 of Uloborus plumipes. Taxonomy (NCBI): domain Eukaryota; kingdom Metazoa; phylum Arthropoda; class Arachnida; order Araneae; family Uloboridae; genus Uloborus; species Uloborus plumipes. Next base: position 24,847 of record JAXGGA010009306.1, read on the forward strand.
AAGCAGTACGCGTTTACTATTTAGGAGGGGTCGTTAGTATCCATTTAGATTTTCCGTTTAACACACTTTTCCGATATTACGGCCAACGCCAGCCTTTCTTTGTGTTCTTCATCCCAAAGAGAATTGAGGTCTCAACAAAATTCTTTAAGCCATCTTAATACAACAGCGCAAGATAAACATTCATTACCAAATGCTAATTGCAACCGTCAATGAACGCATTCGTTTTGATTTAAAATCATAGAAAATCCTAGCACGATTATGTCCTCGCGTCAAATTCTTCCTTTCTGTTGTGTGATCTTATTCTAAGCTAGTAAAAATCGTCTCCTGAGCTATAATCGTTTCTATTTTCAAAGCTTTTTTTTTAACTTATCGTCTAAGCGTAGCTCAAAATTTTAAAAATGTCCCTCATATCAGCAGCACCCATATAGTCTATAACCAAAGGTTCCCTACTCCCTACAATAACAATGATTTTACTGGTTGGATAAGCCCTTGAAGATAGTTCTGCTTTAATCCAGGCTAGAGGAGTCAAGCCTGGAAACTCTGCTCCAGTACCTCCATAGGTAGTGATTTGGAATGAGAACTTGGAGGACTTTTTGACGACCCCAGATTTAACGCGCACTGGTTATCTTCAACATTAAATGGAAGAGTTTTTAAAAATGTGTCAAAAATGACAAACTGTTATCTATCCCGCAACTCTCCAAATTACGATTCCAACGCCGATCAATCCACTATGACCTGACTAGCCTATATGATATATTTGTTATATGCCTTAAATATTAAACTATGACTGAGAGCTTTATAGCATAAAAGTGAGAGTTTTATAGCATGATGATGGAAAATTGATGTGATAATAATCAGTACGTTCGTTATTATTTTATGTGTGCGTAATTATGCGTCGTGTCTTGCAGTATTATGGTTCCAATAAATTTCTCAAAACTTATTCTGCGCTTTCAACTCTGCTAACGTAGAGAGGAGGGGAGGAATCATTATAATTATATAGGGTGAAGCGTATTAACCTCCCGTGTTTCGAGAGGGCTCTGCGTTGCGCGTAGTGTGGAACATGAAAGTTGTATCAATGAAAAACAGTAAACATTAGCGACCATTTACTGTTTGATTTTCTTAGGTAAAACCTTCTGCGCACTTACGCATGCGTCAGGTCTTCTCTGATCTTACCAAAATAGTGGTGTTATGTAAGATAACAATAAGGGGAAGAATAATAAAAATAATTTTGAGCCGTATCAAACAACGTGGAACGACGCTAATTTCAAGTACATGGTTTAGTTGAATATGTCAAAAGGATATAGAAAATGCAAGTTTTAAATTGAAAACTTCGGGAAGTTCCCACTGACAACCCATCACCCCTTTCTTAAGTGGAACGGTTCGCAAGTGCTAGGGCAGCGTTCACGGACGGACAATAGTCAGCAATGGCGTAGCGCTGTGAGCATCTTCATTTGTTGCGGAGCAGTACAATAGTATATTCCCTATCGTGATTTTTTAATTACTACTCAACAAAAATTTTGCATTCAGTTCCAACTGCCTGACACACAACTACGAGAAAAAGTATTTCCGGGAAAAGATTTATGTCCAAGATTTTTCTTAAATTCCTTACAGAGAACTGCTGGACAGTTGCATGGTTGTGTGCTTTGGAGATTCTTAGATGGGCGCTATATTTTTCAGCTTTGTAACATTCTGTCGCTGACCAGGGGTTTTTATTTTCACGGCAATACCAGAACCCGTCACCCTTCAAACTGATAACCAAACATGAATTTTGTTTTACATCTAGACCAGGATCTTTTCGATCAAATTAGAACCAAAAATGAAATTCTTCATCAGTAGTAATTCAAAACCACCATTGGGAACATAGTCTTTTCCAACACCTGACAAGGCTCACCTCACCATGCTATTTCGACTCTTATAAATGGCACGTACACTGTAGTACATCTGCCACTTCCACCACCGCTTCCCCGCCACAACTCACACAGCAACCGCTGCAAATACTGTCTGATCTTCTTAAGCAAAACCTTCCGCGCATTTACGCATGCGTCAGGTCTTCTATGATCTTACCAAAATAGGGGTGATAAGTAAAATAGCAATAAGGGGAAGAATAGTAAGAAGCATTTTGAGCCGTATCGAACAACGTGGAACGATGCTAATTTCAAATACATAGTTCAGTTGAATATGTCAAAAGGACACAGCAAATGCAAGTTTAAATAACTTCGAAAAGTTATCACTCACAGGCCATCTACCCTTTTTTAAGTGGAACTGTTAGCGAGTGCAAGATGCGGATTTCATGGACAGACAGTAACAGGTGGTTAATATGCAAGACCCTGTCTGAAATATACTTTCAGTGACGAGAAATAGAGTGTTCGAAATGTAACAGTAATATGCACGACCAAAATTCCCTTTCTGGAGAAATGGGCATCATAACAGTCCTTACATGCACGTAAATAGCAGAATTAGCACTGGTAATATACTTTTTAAACAAGTTTCGGGTGGTCATTTCCCCCGTTCCCTTTGCCTACACTGATCCTCGGATATATCAGTTTAAAGCTCTTAGGGGAAAAGTATTTGGATATAATCTTCAAAAAAAGGTTTTTTTACCTCCAACGTTAAGCAGATTCCCTTTAACTAGCATCATCGTAACGTTTTATCCCGCATTCAATAACCCAGAACAAAATCTAATTGAGCGACACAAAGCAAAACATTAAATCATTTAGAGAGAGTACGAGGATTAAAACTTTCTCAGAATATCCAATTAAACTATTGACAAGACAAACACGCACTTTCAGAAACATTTCCTACTCACGTCTTGAAAGTCAAGTAAATCTTCTTTTCAATTCTAAAAATGCACGTCAAAAGACATGATCAATCTTGTAGAGATTAAAACTAATTTATGCGCATTATACCAGTAAGGTTTAGCAACAAGATGCGATATTCTTTTGTCTGAATTTTCTTAGCATTTGTTCGCGCACATGCTGATATAAGTAATTTTTTTTAATTTTTGCAAGTAGATCTCTTAGAAAACGAATTTATTAGAGAATTGAAGTCCGTAATTATTTGAAACAGGTGTTACTTTTAAGGATTTAAATATTTAAGTCAACTGGAAACAGTGTTGCAAAATTACAGTACAGAGTTTATCAGTGATTTAATTTAATTTTAAATTCCTTTTGAATTCAAATTTTTGCACTTTACCGTTTCTCACATCGCTGTGATTATTTTACTATGTACAATTGTTTTTGATTTCTTATAAAAAGAAAAAGACATAAATGGCAAAAAATAAACACTATTTGTTCCTAAATTAAAACTTTTTTGGACAGAATTTAGCGTTAAAAAAGTCTCATGGAGTTCAAATTAATTCATTTTGTGCAGAAGATGAATAAAAGCATAAAACACCGTTTTAAAAGCACAAGTAAGTAAAATTTTAAAAGAGGCATACATGTTTCGAAGGCCCTAGCCTCCTCCGTTAGTGCCAAGCAAGAAATGAGTTGTTTTTTTCCTTTTATTCAGTGTCATGAGGTTTATATTTCGTGCCAGACATAGTAGTATTTTTTCTATTCGTAGAGTAAAATTTTAATGTGCAAAATGTAGTTTTTACCTTTCAAATTAAAAAAAAAAATAAGACTTAAGTAGAAATTCATTGGAGCTTTAATTTATGTATTTTATTAAACTTACATGTTCTGGAAATTTTTTAATGCTTCCCAGAATCAATATCAATATTTAATTTTAGTTACAAAAGTTTCGTTTTCCTCAGAAAACGACAAAACTAAACGCTTATCACGTAAAAGAAAAAAATGTCTTTATATAAAAAAAAATTAAGATCAGAATTGAAGCTCTAAAACTAAAACCTTCATTTATTTGCATTTCATTTTTACTTATATTTACTTCCTTATTTGAAAACATCAGACTTTTGGAGAGAAGGGAGTTACGCACGTAAAACATTTACTTTTACATCAAACGCGTTACTACAAATAGGAAGATAATTAACTCTTTGGTAAAACGCATCGATTATGAATGGCTTACGTGCAAATGTAATTTTTTTTAAACTTAATTCACGATTACAAAAAATTGCGGAGAAAAAAATCATTTAAAATGTGCAGTAATTTAGGGTAACTCTGAGAAATGTCTGTTTACTTTGTCCCACTTCGTTATTTTTTTTTAATTGTATTAAACGTTTTCCTTTCAAAAGAGGAACGACCACGGCTAAACTCCCTCGGCAAAGTTTTGAAATAAGTTTTTTACTCATTTTTCTATTCAGTTTTCTCACCGATTCAGTTATTCCAAAATTACTTTTTGAGATTTATTTTCAAGCAAATAAGTACACTACATTTCTGAAAAAACTAGACACAGTATTCAGGGTGACTTTGAACCACGTTGGCTGACTTAAAAACCCTTCAAATTTTTCAGCATCTTTTGACTTAAACATATATTAAAAAAAAAAAAAATAAAAAAAAAAACACCGCTTATCCGAAAAAATGATTTTTTTTTCACTCTTTTCTTTCAGAAAACATAAGTTTACAATATTGTATCTTTCATTACATCACTCAATTATTCTGAAGTTACTGTTTAGAAGTTATTTTCGAAGTTGCAGCAGATGCTCTTACTACATTGCAATATTCCATGCAATATTATAAATGATAGAAATCTTGTGGTGTCGCGAAGTCTATAGGAAGAATTTTTAAACCTTGAGACACTTTATTTCTGAATTTAAGTTTACTTCTTTTATAAAAATAATATATTTTGCATAGCATTTCTGACGAGGCTCAAAGTTCCCATAAATAACAGGATCTTTTTGAGCCTGGCTTATAATGCAATGTTAATGGATTTAAAAATTATGCATTGTTTTATTAGTTTTGGAAAATCGTAAAATAATTAAGGAGTTTTCCTTCAGTTTTGTACTGATATTTCCAATAAACTATTTTTTAAAGACTGAGGCAGCTTAAAATGGAGAAATTGTAGCTCAAATAATGACTGTACCTGATAGTACAGTCATTTGGTCGAAAAAAAGGGGGTTACCTGGAAAGTTTTGCGGGAGTTTTGAAAATTGGTAGTATTATAGATTTTGATGTGCTCATTTCGAATTTCCACTTTGCCACCTCGTATCTTTGCCGCTCGCACCGCCATATTGAAAAAATGGCGTCTAAAAGAGGTATTTCTAACATATCTCTTTTTTGACTTATTGTACGATAAAAACATAATGTACAAAATAAACTAGAGAAAATTTCGTACAATTTATGTCACTGCAACTTTCTCGTAAAATCAATACGTTTCAAAGTACGAGCGTCGCAAAGTTATTATTATCACGCGTTATCGCAGAATAACTCGATTTAGTGGAGCAGAAATAAACTGAAAAGCACCTTGGAGTCGAACAAATTGCAACAGAAACAGTTCCTGTTGGAAATGGTAGGAAATAGGCTCCTAATGAACATACTAAAAGTATACATCCGTACTAGTGGGACAAATATGTGTTTTGGCCGCCATCTTGAAAAATCATGAAAAAATTTCAAAAATTCAAAAAAATTATGTGCGGTGTCAAATTAAAGGAAATTTTAAGCTGAAAAGGGATAAAACATGGGATATTTGAAGCGAAGTGATGATACTAAAAGTATGCAACAGTACTGTGGTGGAAAATGTGTTTTTTTGGCCGCCATCTTGAAAAATCAAAAAAAAATCAAAAATTAAGAAAAAAAAAAAAAAAAAAAAAAAACAATGTGTGGTACCAAATGAAAGGAAACTTCATGCTAAAAAGAAATATAATATCTGACATATAAATGGTGAATATACTAAAAATATACACCAGTACTGTCGTGCAAAATAAGTTTTTTTTTTTTTTTTTTTTTGATCGCCATCTTGGAAAAGCGCAGAATTTTTTTTTAAATATAAAACCTATTATATGCAGTATCAAATGAAAGGAAATTTCTCATCAGAAAATTATATTCATGAGAGTTTTCAAGAGAAGTTATAGGTGAAAAATGGTAAAGCAATTAAGCGTGCAACTTGGATTTTGAGCCATTCTAGTCGCAGTGAAATGTTCACTACACTTCCTGACCAGTGCTTCATGCATTGGTAGTGAACAGCATACCGATTTGACAGATGTAAGGATGACAAGAGATCTGAAAAACATAAAAAAAAGTAATGCGATTCTTCGTAGACCACAATCTATTTGCTGTGTTTTCATTTCGTTGATGGTACATTTTTAACGGTATAACGAATAGCAAAAGCAAAGTTACTGCAGAAAATGCACATGTCTTTGAAAGAAACATCCAAAATAAATTCACCAGCAAGTGTTTTAAAGAACAAACGTTACTGAAATTAAAACAAGCAATAACAATGAAAGTACTGACAAAAGGAATTATTATTGCTGGTGAGACTTCACTACGTAGATCCACGTCTCTTAATACAGAAGATGCTTGCCCGTAATTCTTTAGACAATAGCGCTCAAGAAGCAAGTGCATTTTTCAGTTACGAATTATATGTTCCACCAACTGCACTATTTGACCGTAGTACTCAGAAAATGAGAAAAACAGATAAAAATTTATTGGTAAAGTCATTAGATACCTTGAATGCCAATACGATACATTTGTATCAATTTCCTACGTTCTTGATGTGATGGAGGTGCATTAGTTCACCCATTACCATGATCTGCTTCTGCAACATTTAAAGATGGTAGCAGTCAATACGAAGCATATGTTAATAAAAGATATGGAAACTGTATGGATAAACTGTTAAAAAAACGCACAAACTGCGGTTTAAAAAACGGCACAAACACCTGACACATTTTGGATTTGGATGATGATGCTATTTCATTTTAATGGATATAAATATTTTATTTTATGAAAACTTCTTTCATTACATGATTTTTTCAAATTACAGATATTTTTAATCATTCAATTTAACTTTTTAAGGAAGTGCATTTATTTAACTTCAATAAAGATGGACTTGGAGGCAAAATTTATTCACGGTTTTAAGCCTCTCAGATCAATAAGTGACGTTTTTGACATAACAAAAGAATTCAGTGTCTTGAGCCCCATTTCGTTATTTTTTTTTTTAATCAGTCTAAACCAAAATCACTTTCTTTTTCAGTACGAAATTATCTTTCATGCGATACCACATATGATGTTTTATGTTTTTAAACCAAATTCACTCTGTTCCAAGATGGCGACTAAAAAAAGGATATCTCGCTAGAGTACGGGTGTATACTCTTATACTGCTCCCTTCACTTGAAATATCAGATGTTATATTCCTTTTTAGCATGAAATTTCTTTTCATTCGATGTCACATGATTTTTTTAATTTTTGATTTTTCTTTCGGATTTTTCAAGATGGCCGCCGAAAAAACCACATTTTGCACTACAGTACGGGTACATATTTTTGGTATCTTCACTTCAAATATCCCATGTTTTATCCTTTTTCAGCTTAAAATTTCCTTTCATTTGACACCGCACATATTTTTTTTTTTTGAATTTTTGAAGTTTTTTCATGATTTTTCAAGATGGCGGCAAAAACACATATTTGTCCCACTAGTACGGATGTATACTTTTAGTATATTCATTAGGAGCATATTTCCTACCATTTCCAACAGGAATTGTTTCTGTTGCGATTTGTTCGACTCCAATGTGCTTGTCAGTTTGTTTCTACTGCACTAAATCGAGTTATTCTGCGATAACGCGTGATAATAACTTTGCGACGCTCGTACGTCGAAACGTATTGATTTTAGGAGAAAGTTGTAAGGACATAAATTGTAGGAAATTTTCTCTAGTTTATTTTGTACACTAATGTTTTTATCGTACAATAAGTCAAAAAAGAGATATGTTCGAAATACCTCTTTTAGACGCCATTTTTTCAATATGGCAGCACGAGCGCAAAGATACGAGGTGGCAAAGTGGAAATTCGAAACGAGCATATCAAAATCTATTAAACCACCAATTTTCAAAACTCCCGAAAAACTTTTCAGGTAAAAATACCAAATGACTGGACTATGGTGTCAAAATAAAATTAAAAATCTTTATGATAGGAGTGGAATTTCAACAGATTTGTCTGCAAAGAAATAGCTTCCTAAAATGATCATTTGGTATTTTTTTTGCTTTCGATTTCTTAGGACTTCTGTTTTGAAGATATTCATTTAGAAGAGAAGTGGACATAAAAATGTTGATCGAAAAGTTTCTTTTCTAAAAGTTCTTGTTTTAAGCTGCTTAATGGAGAGTTTTGGAAAAATGTAGTTGTTGCGTGATAAGAATGATAAATGTCTTTTAGGGCACGACCATCGTTACACACAAAGAATGACACGTGTCGTCACTAACTTTTGAACAGCAACTTCAAAATATAATTGAGTGATGCAATGAAAGATACAATATTGCCAACTTTTTTCTGAAAAATAACTGACACTAAACTTGTATCAGCAGACCTTATAAAAGGTCTATCTATGAACCAATTTTTCTTTGAATCTGCCAGTTACTTCATGAGGTATCCGACACAAGGTTTTTGTTGAATGCCTTTTCATCCATGAGTTTTGCATTGAAAAAGACGTTCATTGTCACGCCGAAACACGTGTCTGCAGTGTTCCTGCTCGTTTATGCTTTTAACGTTATTTTATCTGCCTTTATAATGCTATGCATGAGATGCAGAAGAAAGTAAAAAGAACGACTGAATTTTTGGAAGTAGAACATATCAGTGGACTTTGTCTTTTCACAGAATTTTCTCTTAGTCTTTCAGTTTTAAATTTAGCAATAAATTTAGAAACACTGTACGTTGAGCCTTCCAACAAAAAATCCACAGTAGTCTAATGCGAATAAATTAATATTTAATAAAATGAGTCAGGCCAAATGAAAAAAAAATCAGAACAATTGCATTTATATCTGCAATGTCATGTTTTGTGATTCATGCTTCACAAAACATTTGTCAAAATTAAGCTAATATTTAATTAGCAGTAAGTTCCTCTAGACCTAAGCACAATCGATTGTTTAAAATTTGCAGGTGTTGATGTGGCTAAAAAAATCAATTATCAAAAGAGTACACCCATGTTGTATTTGCCATTTACATGAAAAAATCCTCAGAGTCGTTAGAGTATTTTGTTTCTACTTCTTCAACAAAAGAAAAAGCAACGAGCAATTAAAATTTTGGAAAATTATTAATATTTTTACTTTGAAATATGTTTAATTTATGATTAAAACGTTGCTGCAGTCTCTGCACCATCTTAAATGCAGAGCTCTGAATTTTACATTAGTTTACTTTTTTTTTGGCATTCAGTAACATAATATGAGGTACATAACCAAATTATAATTGAAATAATAATTTCAAAAGATATGTTTACCCCTAATGATTAAATAAAGCAACTTCAAAGAGTGAATATTTTCCTCAAAATTAATGATAAACTAAATGGAAGCAAAGAATGCATTTTGAAGAGAAGAGTTGACGGAAATGCATAGTTAAATGAAATTATGTTTAGGAATAACTCATTTTTAATTACATTTTTACCTTTTTTTTTTTCAAATGTTAACAATTTTTTTTATTTAGTTACTCTTTCATTGACAATTTTGCTTCAATGCGCTAATGTAATATGATTCAAAACGCTATGGACTTATATAATCATACTTAAAATACATATTACTGCTCGTTCTCGAAAGAAAAAACTGACACGGTGGATAGATTCTATTTTAAATAAGTTTTAATAAGTTAATAATAGTTTCAAAAAACTAAAAAATACTCTTTTAGAGTTAATCAAACTAAAAAGAGCTATGGTTAATGCTAAAAGTTAAACTATATTTCATGATTTCACTCTGATTTTCAAACTATTTAATATCCGCTAAGTTCACACGTACTTATAGTACATCAACATGTAATACAGTTTAGCTTTTAGTATTAATAATAGTATTAAATACATTACTTTTATATTTGTAAAGAACTTGAATTTTATCTTTTATTCAGAGTTACATACATACATACAAACAAACCCACATGTGAAACTAACAAAAACGTATTAAAATAGGCAATAGGTTAAGGATTTGTACTTTCCGCTCGCACTGGCAATCTGTATTTTTCGATGCGGCTTTGGAAAAATAGCTTCAGCACATGATTTTGAAATTCCAATTGGTATCCTTTTACTTCTGGGCTTTGATTTTAAATTACTTCTCGTAAAATTTTTATTTCAAAACATGTCTTAATTCAACTCTAGTAATCAATGATATGTCTAGCCACTTAGCGAGTGTTGCTGACACACTCCTTCTGAATATATTTTATTTCTTTACTTGATGTAATTAAGAAAATTATGAGGCAGTAAAAAAATTTCGGATTTTAATCAACAATCATTTTGTCTATCAGAAATAAAAGTTAATATGTAAAAAAGACCTCGAATTAAGACACCTCTGACATGCGAGACTGTACTGTAATTGATTTTAGCATAAGGCTTTTAAAAGGATTTCCAGTTTTCCCTGAATTCTGCATTAGTCATTAGCAAATTTTACAAGCGGTGATTATCTCTCATTTTCTTGTTTCCCGTGTTCCGTCAGAAGCAATTAAATAAATTTATTCTTTACATACATTCTGATCAGTGAAGTTCATTTTAATATGAAGCAATCAGGATCTTTTTTTTTTTTTTTCTAATTTTCAATTTAATTTTAATACTTGTTGAAAAGGGGACTTGAAACCAGTTTATCTTAAACTTAAAGTTTTTTACAACAATAAACCACTTTGAAAAAAAAGCATGCCTTAGCATCGACCTCCAACTAGAGTTCTGGGGGCTACTAATAAGAAACTTCGTTTAAATCAGTTTCCCGGCACATATTTCAGTTTTCAGTTCCAGAAAAATGTGTACTGTCACTTCATTTTAGGAATGTTTCTTTCCGTGTAACTTATTTGAGCTATGATTTTCTTTTTTTTTTTTTTTTTTTGACATTAGAGGATGCTTTATGAGTTTAATTTTGGCCATAACGCAGCCAAAGTCGCGCAAAACCTTTCGGTGGGCCACAGCACTGCAAAAAGATGAGTATTATCACATTGTTTTAATTATTATGGTAGTTATCATCGTAACAAACATAACAAACTGATGCAGTCGCCGTGGCATCGAAAAATTGGCTGAAAGATACTGTCTGTTGGTGTATTGTGTGCCTGGCAGCCACGAACGCTTCCATGTGAAAAAGGGGAGATAGGGTTAGGATGCGCAATAGGGTGGTCACAAGTAACATGGGGGAAAAAAATTTTCAACTAATCTTTTACGGCACCACCCTAAAATGTGCCAATGGGCTAGAAAATGAGATTTGCAAAGTTTTAGCTTAATCGGATAACATTAACACGTGCCGCAAAGAGGTTAAAGTTAAGAAAAACAGCGATTTTTAGCCAAAAATTGTAGTTTTTACTCTGTAAAACCAAAACTACTGATCCTAGAAGCTTTATTTTGGTCTCATTTTGTAGGAAATATAATAAGATTAGACTTAAAGAAAATTAAAGTTTCGAAAAAAATGATTAAGTATTTTTCTGAATTTTCACAAGTCAGGCTGCAATGCAAATCCTCGAAATTGCAAGTAACATGGGGAAAGTTTTTTTTCAACTAATCTTTTGAGGCACCCCCCTAAAATGTGCCAATAGACTAGAAAATGAGATTTGAAAGTTTTAGCAGAATCGGATAATATTAACGTGCCTCAAGGTGGGTAAAGTTACGAAAAACAGCGATTTTTAGCCAAAAATCGTAGTTTTTCCTCTGTAAAACCAAAACTATTGATCTTAGCAGCTTTATTTTGATCTCATTTTGTAGGAAATTTTATTTTCTTTAAGTCTAATTTCATTGAAAGAGACATTAAATCATGACCGTTCAAATTTAATTTTCAGTAGAAACGTCATACCCTTTTGTAGACAGCAATTTCGTCAACAAAGATTTAATCTTATCAAAAATCGATTTAGGAATTTAGACTTAGAAGGAGCTGTTGTGTATTGGGATACGAAATCTCATCCAGTTTTATCTAACAAAGACAATTTAGAGGCTAGCAACTTTGATTACTAGTGGTGTTGAAGAGCAGATGATAGGTGTTCCCATCCTTAAAAACAGCACGGGCGTGTTCAAGTAAGTGCTGTATATTCAGTAGATGAGCGTTGGGGCTCAGTTGAAAAAAATTATGGAATGTATTTTGATACCACTGCTGAAAATAGTGGTAGCTTTCAGGAAACCTGTGCTGTTACAGAAATATTTTCCGTATTCAGCATGTTTCCACCGCATCTTGGAAGTTGTTTTAAAAGCAGTTTTTAGTTGCAAAATGGAAATACATCTGTTGGTCCTCAAGCAATTATTTAAAAAAAATTCCAGCTGAATGATCTGTGTTAGATAAAAAGCAATTCAAAGTAGGTACAGAAGATGAGAATATTAGAAATAAGCAATTTTGGGCAAAAATTGAAACTTTCTTGTTGTAAAATTAAAAAGCTGCAGCCTAGGGACGATTACAATATATACCCCTATAAATCGTGTAAAAACCAATTTTATACTAAAGCTAAAAAGACAGTAAATAGTTTAATGATGTTCCATGACACAGCTGAAAGAGGTGTAAAATTAATTCCAGGCTTCAGTTCCTCTTTGACGAAAGACAAAGATCAACAATAGCTTTTATTACAAGTTAATGCTGTATGCTAAATGCAGGCACAGTTTCCTCATTTATCAAAAGGTATCCCATCCAAGCCATCAGCAACTTAATTTGTATGTAAAGAGTAGTAAAATGATGTTATATAATTTAACAGTATAAGTATAAAGGTGCATTAAAGCTTTTATTGTCATTTTAACTCTCGGCTTTCCGTCTCAACCCCTTAATTCCTCTATTTTAACACAGAAATTTGTTTTATTTATTTCTAAAGTACGCGAAAATACCCCTTTTTTAATTGACAAAGTAAATCCAACAATAAGCAAATAAATGTAATTGAATATTGTAATGCTTTTAGGTTTTTGCATAAAAATTTCTTATTTTTGATATACTCTACGATTTAACCTGAAAAATTGCCAAATAAATACTTTGGACATGATAGCAAAAATGAATGGGATAGCACTTAACGAGAATGAAATTTCCTACAAAATGAGACCAAAATAAAGTTTTTAAGATGAATAGTTTTGGTTTTACAGAGGAAAAACTACGATTTTTGGCTAAAAATCGCTGTTTTTCGTAACTTTACCCACTTTGAGGCACGTGTTAATTTTATCCGATTCAGCTAAAACTTTTCAAATCCCATTTTCTAGTCTATTGGCACATTTTAGGGGGGTGCCTCAAAAGGTTAGTTGAAAAAAAATTTCCTCATGTTGCTTGCAATTTTGAGGATTTGCGTGGCAGCCTGACTTGTGAAAATTCTGAAAAATATTTAGTCATTTTTTTCGAAACTTTAAAAAAGATTAGACTTAAAGAAAATAAAATTTCCTACAAAATGAGACCAAAATCAAGCTTCTAGGATCAGTACTTTTGGTTTTACAAAGTAAAAACTACAATTTTTGGCTAAAAATCGCTGTTTTTCTTAACTTAACCCTCTTTGCGGCACGTGTTAATATTATCCGATTAAGCTTAAACTTTGAAAATCTCATTTTCTAGCCCATTGGCACATTTTAGGGGGGTGTCGCAAAAGAAATTCGAAAATTGATTTTTTGTGACCACCCTAATGCGCACTTCCCGATGCCTTCAGGTTTTGTTCGCTTGCTACTTCCTCGCTGCATTTTCCCCCTATTTCGAGAAAGTCAGAAGAGACTTGGCGCGTGCGCAGATGCGGCGGAGGTCGCACGAAAAATTTTTAGACAGTAGTTTGTTTTTGCAGCTTGAAACACTCGGGTAACCAAACGCGAGTGTTAACTACGACTGACGACTACGACCTGATAATAGGCAGTGACTTACGGCTCTGTTTGCAGGTCACAACAAAAGTGGAAGTTCGATTTTTCTCAGACATCACACGACAGATGGAAGCATCATCCATCAACATTTCAATAAATTGGTTCTAACCAGAATCCGAACAACTCATGGCTCACCCCCCCCCTCCCCTAGAGTATTGATTTGGAATGAAAGCTGAGATATATTTAACGTAGTTCAGTCAGAAAGGTAGCTGAAAATAAAACTAAAACGATAGAACATGCTGGACCGCACTTCAAATACAAATTTTATACCGTAAAATGGGGTGTATAGGAACAGCGGGGTCAATCGGAACAAAACTTCCCAACCGTACAAAGAAATTCTTCCTAAATATACTATTAGGTATTTTTCGCCATGAATTTTTTTTTAGAAAGGTAAGATCATAGGAAGTAGGAAAAAAATACTTTTGTCAATCTGGCAACGCTACTGGCTTCTAAAGAGGGCTGCACGTTGAATGCTAGAAAACATCACATTTCATAGACTGCAAAACTTCATATGCAAGAACAAACCTTCTTATATTTAAAAACTATGAGTGGGTATGTTTCAATTATACATGTATCTGAACAACAGAATACCCACATTAGAATTTACATTTTTTATAAATGTGTCATAAAAGTGAAGAATTCTGAAAAATGCCATGGGAAAAAAAATTTGCGGGGTGAATCGGAACACTTAGTTCTGTTGTTCCAATTCAAACTTATTTGAAGGAAATTGTTTGAAAAAATCAAGATTCTAACCCAATTCTTCTAATCAAGACAGGGACAAGGATTTATTACTGTTTATCCCCTTCTCGTGAGCAACTAGATCTTAGAATGACAAAAGTTACAGATTTCAAAAGATTTTTTCTCCAGGAGACTTTTTTTTACTTAAAATAAAAGGGAGAAAGTCACATAGACTTTATGTAGTAAACGTCCAGCACACAGACAGTGATGAATAAGCGAAAAAATCCTTCAGGACAATCCCCGAAACCCAGAAATTTCAAAAAACTAAAGAAAAGGCAGAGTTCATCCCAGGAGATGTTATGAAAAAACTTAAGCCAAGTCACAATTGCTAGTTTTAAGGACAAGTACATATTTGTGGACGACATGAGTGACTTCCATTCATGTTAAATCTTTGCATTTCAATTCAAAAGCTTTTCTTAAAATTACTTTTCATTTTTCATAAGTTCAAAATTATTTTGAATTTTCACAAATTATAAACGTTTACTGGTACTGAAATTATACATTTATTTGACAGTAATTATCTGTTCTTATTCTCCCCCATCAATATTACTCATGTTTGTGAGACCTATTACAGATTAAATTGAAAAAAATAAAAATTTTAACAAGTGTTCCGATTGACCCCTATCAGCGGGGTGATTCGGAACACCCATAATTTGCTATATATTTTAATAATAATTGCTCAAAATCTTTTGTCTTTACTTGGAATATCAAAAGTAAAGCAAGACCGAAGTTTTTACCCAAAAAATCAAATTAAAAAAAAATCTTTTAACTGCTTTTTTTACAATCAAAGCTGAAAAGTGTTCCGATTAACCCCATTTTACGGTACAACTAACAGCATGTATTCCTCAACATATCAAGTAATTCATTCAACCTTGTACAGTAAAGTTATTTTATTTTAGCCTCTAGTTGAATTAAGAAAAAAAAACACGAAAGCAATAACAAGAAAATCTCCATTTAGTAAAAACCGAGTTGAAACAAAATGAAACCATAGATTAAATCTCTAAGGTTTGCCCTTTCACAAATTTTAATTAGTATTTAATTAATTATTTACTTTTATCTTTTTGTGAAACAGTCATTTCGCATTTAAAAAAAAGCCACTTAATGTTTCTAATGCTTAATCTGGCTTAGATTTTAATTACAGTTTCTTTGCAGAGATTGAAATAAAGAGCGCCTCCCAACGTTTAGAGTTTTTGTTGCATTAAAATTAAAATTTTAATAACTGGAACAGTTTAGGAGAATTTTAGAGCACTCTTTATACAATTAAAGAACCTTAGAAATATTATCCCCCATAAAATATCCTTCTGTTTGAAATAAATTGTATTTAAAATTCTAGTGAACTATTCTTTCAGTACAGCAGTGGCTTTTTGTAAATGAAAAACAAATTCAGCTGAGTTACAAGAAAAGAGCTATCGTGAACAGAATTCCTCATTTACCTTTTCTGAACGTTTTGTTGCGCAAGAACTTCAACATTTTGTCTCAATAAAGACATGTATAAATGCTGAATGGCCTCTTAAGGCCGCAAATTTGATCTATTTCGGAACTAATGATCTCCGTAATGTCTCCTTCGAGATCAGAAACTAGATAATAAAGGATTCCTAGCTCGCTCCGTGAATGACTTCTTTGTTGACTACGGATAAATTGTGGTAGCTATCAATACCCTTTATGTTAAACAAATATATTATGGGAAAGGAATGGTCTTTTTTCCCACTGTTTAATCTTCAGGAGTTTCGTCGGAGCGAGTACCGTGGCTTTCTAAAGGTCTTTTTCCGTTTCGTTTTACTGTATTTTTCCAAAGAATTCAGAACCGGTGTATATTCACGTATGGTACAGAAGGGCCGTGGTGGCCCGATCGGTAAGGCATCGGACTCGTGTCCGAAAGGACCCGGGTTCGATTCCAGCCGATCAAAGATCCACCGTCTTGATTAATGGTGACTGGGAGGCGTTAAAAATGTCGTGGTCACAAAGTCCTCCAAGTGAAACGATACCTCTGGGGGTGCTAGGGCCTATGGTTTGCTCGACCCTAGGTTCTGGTTCAAAATTAAGAACAGAGCGCTCTTCAGGGCCCTATCCCGGTTAAACCACTAAGCTGGTAAGTACGGGGGACCCTGGAGGGTGAAATGAAATGAAATGAATTGTATGGTACAGAATACTGAAGTAATATTCATAGTAATTTTGTATTATGAGCGTTATGCAGACGTTTATTAAATTCAGAAGCGCTTTAGATATGCTGTAGATATTCTGCCATGCTAAGCGCAAAAGTGGTATCTGCAGTCGAGCTCAAACTGAGATAGTCTTGCGCCACCATGTATTTGATTCAGATGAAACTTTTACAGATTTTTTAAAAAATATTTCCCGCTCTCAATTGATCATATAATTTTGTATTGAGGTAAATATGTCACAAAGAGCCACCTGGTAGCGATAACTTAATTTTTTAAAAAAGTGCAGATACGACTTTCGTGCTTAACACGGCAGTATTGTTGTCTTAAAAAAGCTAGGCTAGCAATTTGGGGTGCTCTTTTTCACTTTTTGTGTACTGTACCGTAATTTGGTATGAAATCCGACTTCCACAGTACAGACATGCCATAAAGACCCTTTTCTAGGGTAGACAACCATGCACAGTAAAAGAACACATTCACATAAGGACAGGAGAGATAAATTACGAATCAAGATTAGTAGTATTACGAATCCTTTACTACTAATCTTGATTTGTATAAGGCTTACCAAGCAATAAGGGCGGATCTAGAAATGTGTCAAGGAAGGTTGGTTTTATTACGAATTTTTTTCCTTTACTACACATCTTGATTTGTCAACCTCAAACGTGTCTAGGAATTCAATAGCGAAATATAACCTGAGGAGAGCCCTAAACCTCCCATCTACTAGCATGAAAATTAGTCCAGATAAGTCTTTTTCGAGCTTAAATATTGCAAAATTTACCAGTAGTCTGTGGAGTTAGCGACAAAAAAAGCCGAAATATTTCACTTCCGGATACCAGTATGAAATTTGGTAAAAAGCTTAAGTACATATATAAGAACAAAAAACCGCCGGGAGACACTTGATCAGGGGTCATGAACTCCCGTGATGACGTCATCAAGATGGCCGCTTTTACAGGTAAATACGTTCGTTTAATTGCTTAAACTCCATCATAGATTAAAATACTGCAAAACTCAAATGTATCATCTGAAAGCTCTTTAAAAGAGCTATTTAGAAATATTTAATTTTTCTTTTTGAGGTCAAGGGCCCACCTGTAATGACGTCATCAAAATGGCCGCTTTTACAGGTAAATACGTTTGTTTAACTCCCCCTAAAACTTCATCATAGATTTAAATATTTCAAAACTCAACTATATCATCTGAAAGCGCTTTAAAAGATCTATTTAGAAAGATTTGATTTTTCTTTCTGAGGTCAAGGGCTCACCTGTGATGACGTCATCAAAATGGCCGCTTTTACAAGTAAATACGTTCGTTTAACTGCTTAAAACTCCATCATAGATTCAAATATTGAAAAACTCAAATATATCATCTAAAAGCTCTTTAAAAGAGCTATCTAGAAAGATTTAATTTTTTTTTCTAAGGTCAAGGGCCCACCTGTGATGACGTCATTTGAGGCCATTTTGATGACGTCATTAAAGGTGGGACCTTGACCTCAGAAAGAAAAATTAAATCTTTCTAAATAGCTCTTTTAAAGAGCTTTCAGATGATATATTTGAATTTTGCAACATTTGAATCTATGATGGAGTTTTAGGGGGAGTTAAACAAACGTATTTACCTGTAAAAGCGGCCATTTTGATGACGTCATCACAGGTGGGCCCTTGACCTCAGAAAGAAAAATTAAATTTTTCTAGATAGGTCTTTTAAAGAGCTTTCAGATGATACATTTAAGTTTTGCAATATTTGAATCTATGATGGAACTTTAGGGGGAGTTAAACAAACGTATTTACCTGTAAAAGCGGCCATTTTGATGACGTCATCACAGGTGGGCCCTTGACCTTAGAAAGAAAAATTAAATCTTTATAAATAGATTTTTTCAAGCGTTTTCAGATGATATAGTTGAGTTTTGAAATATTTAAATATATGATGGAATTTTAGGGGGAGTTTAAACAAACGTATTTACCTGTAAAAGTGGCCATTTTGATGACGTCATTACAGGTGGGCCCTTGACCTCAGAAAGAAAACTTAATTTTTTCTAAATAGCTCTTTTAAAGAGCTTTCAGATGATATATTTGAGTTTTGCAATATTTGAATCTATGATGGAGTTTTAAGGGGAGTTAAACAAACGTAGTTACCTGTAAAAGCGGCCATTTTGATGACGTCATCACAGGTGGGCCCTTGACCTTAGAAAGAAAAATTAAATCTTTTTAAATAGCTCTTTTAAAGAGCTTTCAGATGATATATTTTAGTTTTGCAATATTTGAATCTATGATGGAGTTTTAGGGGGAGTTAAACAAACGTATTTACCTGTAAAAGCGGCCATTTTGATGACGTCATTACAGGTGAGAACTTGACCTCAGAAAGAAAAATTAAATCTTTCTAAATAGCTCTCTTAAAGAGCTTTCAGATGATATATTTGAGTTTTGCAATATTTCAATCTATGATGGAGTTTTAAGCAGTTAAACGAACGTATTTACCTGTAAAAGCGACCATTTTGATGACGTCATCACGGAATGACATTGACCTCCGATCAAGTGTCTCCCGGCGTTTTTTTGTCCTCCTATGTGAATTTAAGCCCCACATAAAATTTCAGACTGGTATCCGGAAGTGAAATATGTTTGCACTAACTCCACGGACTACAGTGTAAGTCCCTCAGGAGAAAAGCGATCACCTCCATATCTCCTTTCCTTGTATCCGCTCCTGCTACGACATTACCACAATGTAAAAATATGAATGTTGTTTTTACAGTATAATACCGCTAATTATATAGTAATAAACTGTAAAAATTGCTAATTTTACAGTCATGCACTATAAAATTGCTAAACTTACAGTATTAAACTATAAAATTGCTAATTTTATAGTAATAAAATGCAAAATTGCAAATTTTACAGTTTATTACCGTGTATTTTAATTTTAAACTGGAACCTCTGCTGCCATTATTATACTGTTGTTTTTTACGGTATAATACAGCTAAATTTTACGGCAATGAACTGTAAACAAGAAACAGTAAAATTGCTAGTTTTAGTTTATTACTATGCATTTTACAGTTTTAACTTGGAACCTTGGCTGCCAGTATTATACTGTAAAAACAACATCTCCTCTTTTTTTTCAGTGTAACCATAAAAGTCAAACTTTCTCTCTTGTTCACATCAATTCGCACAAAAGCGCATAGCATAACGTGACATAAAAAAATCTCAAAGGTGTTTTTTTTTAAGTGAAAAAACGCACCTGCGTGGCTACTACACATAGAATGAAGCAGAAGAAAGTCACTTCTGTTCTAAAATGTGTCAATAAAATATCATTATTCAAGAAAGCGAAAAAGCACTTCCTTAAGAGAATATTGTGACGCACGAAAATTCTTTTCACTTATAATCCAATAAGGTACAGCTTTGCAAGGCGCTTCGATCCATTTAATGCAACCCGTTCCGTCGCAAGAGTACAAAATAGTGCATGATTCAAAAAAAAGGAAAGCTTTTAGCAATAAATTACATATTTTGTTGATGGTGAAGCTGTTTCACATCGTGCAACTAATGGTTCTCTCAAGTCGCATTTTGAGATTCTTTTTTATCGAAAGGTTTGATGGATTTGTTTTTAAAAAGAAATATTATTACGCTTTTAAAGGAAAAATTAATTGTAGATAGTGTTAATTAATGCTATTACCCTTAACGTATCTTTATTGATAAAATATGCATTTATTGCTCTCTTGTAATGTACGTGTAGCAGTTTTATAAAAAAATATACATTTATAGAACAATCAGTACTAAGCGAATATATTTGTTCATGCATTAAAAAAACGAAGCTGTTTATAACACGTCATTTTTTGAAGGGTTAAATGAACAATTTTAGCGTTTTAATCATCCCTAAATTCATTGAAAATCAATTGCTTCAAAAAACGAAAATAAAAAGGAGTAAATAAATAAGCAAATAAGCTGTTTACGTTATTACGAAAGCATGTATATTACTTAAATACTTTCATTTCATATTAATTTTGTTTACTAGGTACTTTCCTACTTTTTTGATGCACTGCAACAAAAGTGTATTATTAAATAAAGTTTAATTTCTTAGAATTTTCTTTGTTTTTGTATGCGTACACTAAGATAAATCGTGTAAATATCATGAAAAGCATAAGATTTCAAAAGAACTGAAATTACGGCAGTAAGATAATAAATGTGGAGCAGGCCACATACTGTAAAATTCCATGTTCTTTCTGTTCTTGCTTATTTCTTCTTTTTTTCAGATGTAGAAATTTTATAATAAAACACGAGAAGAAATTTAATTAAGCCTCTAAAATTTGAAGCAGAGGAGAGTCAACTTTTTGTGAAACCATTTTGTAACTTTCATTTAAAATTAAAACTTGGAAATGAAGAATATTTTCGCACTAACTTGGGTTAAAGAAATACAAGTTTGCTTCAAAAGAAAAATATTCAAGTAAGAGTAAGCTGTAAATAAAAAAAAAACTTACACTAAGCTATCGAAGCAAAACGAGTTTAAAATTTCTAAACTTAAAAACCTTATCAGATCTTGCAGACTAATACTGGTTTTTGTCTGTGCATTACATGAGGTCATCAAACAAAAATTTAACATTTATACGTTTTGACAAAAAAAAAAGCATCGGAACATTTCACTAAGCAAATACCACACAGCTCGTTGCAGCATCCAGAGATGCTGGTTTAACTCTTACTTGCGATCATCAGCATGGAAACATTATAGTAGATAGGAAAATAAAAAAATTCCCAAAAAGCTGAGATTAACTTTCACATTAAAACTGAATATACAATTCATGCCAAGATTCTAGGATAAAAAGAATGAGCGATAAAATACTTAGAAACTGAATGCCTATTAAAATTGTTAATGTCTTCCGTGTCATGTCTCATGATAATCGTTTGAGTACTCTTGTTGAAAAGCTTACTCAGTTTAAATTCTATGTAAAAGCTATACAGAGGGGGGAGGGAATGGTGGATTTTTTTTCTTCTCTTATGTGTGTACAAAGACTTAAGTAATAACACTAAATTATAAAACCTATTTAAATTAAAAATTGCTTTTACCTCATTGTTAAATTTTACTTTTACACTTCTATAATTCTTTAATAATTTATTTCTTATCCCAATAATCATTTAATAAACGGAACAAAGTAGTTTTTGTCTGTTAATTAAAATATTAGTTGTGGTTTTCGCGGTAAGTAGGTTTACAAAGGTCGATTAATTATGAAGAGTTCATATTAAACAGAATTTAGTACGGAATTGAGATAAAACCCATTTGCATTGGAACATGCAATTGACCTAGATGGGTCCGTGGTGGCACAATCGGTATGGCGTAGGACTCATGACCGGAGGATCTCGGGTGCGATCTCAGTCGGTAAAAAGATCCAACATGTTCACTAATGGTGGCTGAGGCATGTTAAATATGGGTCGAGGTCACAAAATCTTCCAAATTCAAATTCTAAATTCATGCGTTGGGAGACAAAATAAAAAATTAAATATTGGAATTTTCTTAAAGGAGCTTGTGTATTAAAAAAAATACGTAATACATAATGATTTTTAAAAAGGCCTGCAATGTAAAACTGTGGCACTTGTTTCTTATATTTAAGCTTTCTACCTGAAAAACATTGGCGAAAGTGTGTGTTTCAGTTTTTTCCTCTCTAAAATACAAAATTTCTATTTTCGTCCCGATGAAACCCACTAGATAAAGCAGTTAAAAAATGTTACAAAGCAGGTGTTATACACTTTTATTTTGTTCATCCGATGAAAATTTTAAGTATTCATGAAAGTTGTTATTCTAGAACACGCACAAGTGTAAAGAAATCTTAGAAAAATCTATTTTTGGCTAAATTGAAACTGAAAGGGTGTAACGTTAAAAAAAAAGACCGATTTGTCAGTTTCGTGTTCCTATTTTTGTAATAAGTGCCCAGCAAGAAGATGGGAAAAGTTTACAAAAATTCTAAATTCTAAATTTACCAATATTTTGAAATAAGTCTAGGGTTTCCATTTGGTATATTTCTATGTTCTGTTTTATGAATAATCTACATTATCTTCCTGGTGCGATGCTTTCACGCTTTACCAATCTCCATATGAATTTTGTAGAAGTTATGGTGCATCCCCCCCTCCCCAAAACTGAGAAATTAACACCATGAAGTGTATGTGATGTTAGAGAAATGAAATGTATGCTGTGATCTTCCAAATAAAATTAATCCCAATATAATTTTAAATTTACCCATTTTTATACTATCAAGACATATGACACCATTTCTTTTGGATCATGTGGTATCATAAAATACTTAATAAAAGTAATCATCATAAAAATATTTTTAAAAAAAGTTTATAAAAAAAACTCACTGTTGATATTTAAAAAGTTTGCACATTAGTTTAGATTTTTACTCAGAGGTAGCAGTATCTATGATGAGAAATTGAATCAGGTAATATGAAGAAAATAATTCAGAAAAAAGTTCAGCTAAATTTGTATGTCTAGACAAATTAGCTTTGAAGATATCGTGTTTCAAAAATATGTTAATTAGCTCATTAAATCTTATATATTTCTTAATTGGGTGCATATGTGTTTTTCATACTGAAATGGTTTTTAGCCTACTTTCCCGTTAAAAATAAAAGAGACGAAAAAAGCATTAAAATTGGCTTAATGCATCTAAAAAATGTCGCCAAGTCCAAAAAATATCGCCAAGTCCAAAAAATATCGCCAAGTTCAAAAAATATCGCCAAGTAAAAAAAAGTCAAAAAGAAACAAAAAAATGAAATAAATATCGAAAAATTAAAAATTTGAAAGTAGGGTATTGAGATGGGGAATTTGTGTGTCGGTCTGTCGGTCGGTCTGTCGGTCGGTCGGTCTGTCGGTCTGTCGGTCTGTCTGTCCCCCCCTAATAACTTTTGAATGAACATTCCGATTTGGACGAACTTTTTTTTGTTGGAAAGATCTCGGCGAGTACAGCTCATTCCCATATTTGATTTTTTGATTTGAACAATTTTTGGTACAACTTTGAGCCGTTCAAACAACCGGTCCCGCGATACTAACTTTTGAATGAACAGTCCGATTTGAACAAACTTTTTTTTGTTCGAAAGATCTTTTCAAGGATACTTCATTCCCGTATCTACATTTTCGATTTGAACAATTTTTCGTTCAACATTGAACCGTTCAAACAAGCTCTCACCCCTAATAACTTTTGAGTGAACAGTCCAACTTAAACGAGCCCAAAAAATATCGCCAAGCCTAAAAAATATCGCCAAGTCCAAAAAATATCGCCAAGTCCAAAAAATATCGCCAAGTCCAAAAAATATCGCCAAGTCCAAAAATATCGCCAAGCCCAAAAAATATCGCCAAGTCCAAAAAATATCGCCAAGTCCAAAAAATATCGCCAAGCCTAAAAAATACCGCCAAGTCCAAAAAATATCGCCAAGCCCAAAAAATATCGCCAAGTCCAAAAAATATCGCCAAGCCCAAAAAATATCGCCAAGTCCAAAAAATATCGCCAAGCCCAAAAAATATCGCCAAGTCCAAAAAATATCGCCAAGCCCAAAAAATATCGCCAAGCCCAAAAAATATCGCCAAGTCCAAAAAATATCGCCAAGCCCAAAAAATATCGCCAAGTCCAAAAAATATCGCCAAGCCCAAAAAATATCGCCAAGTCCAAAAAATATCGCCAAGCCCAAAAAATATCGCCAAGTCCAAAAAATATCGCCAAGCCCAAAAAATATCGCCAAGTTAAAAAAATAAAAAGGTAAAATGAATATCGAAAAATTAAAAATTTGAAAGTAGGGTATTGAGATGGGGAATTTGTGTGTCGGTCTGTGTGTCGGTCTGTCGGTCGGTCTGTCTGTCCCCCCCTAATAACTTTTGAATGAATATTCCGATTTGGACAAACTTTTTTTTGTTGGAAAGATCTCGGCGAGTACAGCTCATTCCCATATTTGATTTTTCGATTTGAACAATTTTTAGTTCAACTTTGAGCCGTTCAAACAACCTGTCCCGCGATGCTAACTTTTGAGTGAACAGTCCGATTGGAACAAACTTTTTTTTGTTCGAAAGATCTTTTCAAGGATACTTCATTCCTGTATCTACATTTTCGATTTGAACAATTTTTTGTTCAACATTGAACCGTTCAAGCAACCTTTCCCCCCTAATAACTTTTGAATGAACATTCCGATTTGAACAAACTTTTTTTTGTTGGATAGATCTCAGCGATTACAACTCATTCCCATATTTGATTTTTCGAGTTGAACAATTTTAGTTCAACATTGAACCGTTCAAGCAACCTTTCCCCCCTAATAACTTTTGAATGAACATTCCGATTTGAACAAACTTTTTTTTGTTGGAAAGATTTCGGCGAGTACAACTCATTCCCATATTTGATTTTTCGATTTGAACAATTTTTGGTTCAACTTTGAACCGTTCAAACAACCTGTCCCGCGATGCTAACTTTTGAGTGAACAGTCCGATTTCAACAAACTTTTTTTTGTTCGAAAGATCTTATCAAGGATACTTCATTCCCGTATTTACATTTCCGAATTGAACAATTTTTCGTTCAACATTGAACCGCTCAAGCAAGCTGTCACCCCTAATAATTTTTGAGTGAACAGTCCGATTTAAATAAACTTTTTTTTTTGTTCGAAGGATCTCAGCAAGGATACTTCATTACAGTATTTAAATTTTCAATTTGAACATTTTTCGTTCAACATTGAACCGTTCAAGCAACCTTTCCCCACCTAATAACTTCTGAGTGAACCATCCGAATGGAATAAACTTTTTTTTGTTTGAAAGATCTCGGAGAGGTTCATTCCCTTATTTCGCTTTTTGGTTTGAACCATTTTTCGTTCAATATTGAACCGTTCAGAAAAAATTTAACATTAGCGCCTACGGGGAATTTAAGTTGAATGTTGATCCTGGAACTTAAAGTCGGATTTCCTTCAAACTAACTTTGTAAAAAAAATGGTTTTGATAAATAATGTTTGTAAAGTACTTTTCTGAATAATCTTCTGTGAGGACTCTGATTCCGACTCCGACTCCACAAACATGGCGGAACTGCAGGCTCAGAAAAAAATGACTGACTGTGCAGACGATTTTTTGCTTATTTATTCATTTGTGTTATTGTATTTATTACTATTATTTTTTTTTTTTTTTTGGCAGACGATTTTTTTTGTAACAAAAGTGTTTCATTCACGAGGGCATTTTATTCTTTATTTATATTTAACAACTGGCAACGGTTTAAAAGTGAAAATCGAGACATTTTATCGACGGACGAGTTTTTTTTTCCTTTCTTTGATAAAATGTGTTTTGATGTACTTTGTACTTTTAATTTTTTTTTTTTTTTTTTTTTTTTTGAAAACGATTGAGGAATTTTTCTGCGGAAGAACTGTAACAGTTACATTCTTTAAAAGGTGCGACAAAACTTCATTTATTCATTTATTTACTTTTTATGTCTCTATTTCATCTGATGAGAGGGGTATATTTTGCTTTTAGAAATCAGCTTTAAGTGCTAAAAAGGTATGTTTGACATAATGTTTAGTCTCAGATGATCAGGAGAATAATGATCAGATGCTAGAATGCCGATGTCGATGTACGGGAAAGTAGGCTCGTTTAGTTCTTGACAGAACTTCTTGTTAATTATGCACTTGTGAACTCCTGCAAAAAAGAGTATTTTTGAAATAAAAATGAAATAACGTATATATATCAGTGTGCGTATATTTTAACAAAACACAATAAAAGAGTCTTCTTTTTCTTCAAAATGCCTTTGATTTTATTATTTTGCGATATGTTCTTCTTCCAAATATTTTGTTTTTGGATTATTTTGCATAAAATTTTATGAAACAGTTAATGAATAACCGTTTTTGGATTTCAAGCGTATTTTTCGCTGTTGCTTCTTTATATCTAAATACACCTCATATTCAAAATATTAGAATAATGAAATTTTTTTTACAAATTGAAATTATCTATTGGTAATGCAATGTCTTTAAATGCAAATATGCAAACGACGATTTTATTTACGACTTATTACTGATTATACTGATTTATTATCTTGAAATTAATATCATATTTGAAGAGATGAATAGAATAAAAAAATATTTTGAAATGTCAAAATATTAGAATATTTTTTCAAATGGTTCAAAATATTAGAATATTTCGCATTAATTCTTATGTCATTATCACTACTTCATGACGGGTGGCATCATTGATAAAATGCAGGCTAATTTATTTAAAAGTAGAGATCTCTTTGCAGTTTGATTTTTGATCTTGAAATGGGTCGTGTGAGGGATATTCCTGAATCGATTAAACTGTGTATAGTGGATTTGTACCGCCACGGTAAAAATTAATGTGATATTGCAAATTGTTTATGCTGTTCGAAATCAAGCGGTAGCAATATACTAACACAGCATTTGAAAAATGGAAATTTTCAAATTAATTGCCAAAATGGCGGTCGAAAACCAAAATCATCTGCTAGAGAGGAGAAGAAGCTGAAAGGTGTTGCTAAGAAAAACCGTTTTAAAAGGGTGAAATGCCTGCACCAAAAATGGAAAGATTGAGGAATTGACGTTTCTATGTCGACAACATTAAGACG
>JAXGGA010009307.1:0-52125 GCA_038373865.1 Uloborus plumipes
AATAAATCTCTTTTCTAAAACAGTAATTTCAAATGCATTAGATCTCCTTTTATAAAAGCAATTTTAATTAAAAGCATGATAATGGATACTTTAAACACAGTACAACCTGAATATACCAGATCTTGAAAGACTAACTATCACATTGAAATAAACCCTCAGTCTAATTTACCTTATTTTTACTGTACTAAGGATATCCGTATTATACATCAAACATTTAAGTAAGTCTAGAAAAAAAAAAAAAAACTAAATACTTCTAAATATTTTCCCAGCCAAGAACTGAAGGTTGTCTTCATTGAGTCCCCTACCAGTCGCAGCTTTGAACTTTGTACTCAGCACCTCTGCCATTTCTTGCCAGTTCACTTTCTCTGGCACTTGGAAAGGAACACGACCCTATGAAAATATAATTACTGGTTTTTATTATCTGTACACATAAAATAATATTGACTATACACTAATCATAAAAAGCTGTCAGTGTATGAACAAAACGAAATTTTTCAGTTTACACTAACACCCAGTCATTCTGTCATTGTTATACTCTCACAGCTTCAAAGAAAAAATCAAGAAAAAAAACTTTCAAAATAAAATTTTAAATATTTATCTGTTCCTATTTAAGACCAATACAAAATTTCAATACACAGATTCTAAATGGTTTCAGGAGCAGAAGCTGAGCTTTAATTTAATTAAAAACTTTTCCAGTAAAAGATAAATCTTTTACTGGTTAAACTGGTAGTACTTGCTTACAGGTACTACTACCTAAGTATCTACCTTAAAATTACATTCATCGGAATATAAATTATCAGGAATATCAAGCTTTATGAATAGATGCAAACAGGGAAGTCCAGATGTGAAGTCAGTGATCTCCGAAAAAACTTCTATACTCAGGAATTTTTTCTCATGATTCAGCAAATTTGGAGACAGTATTACAATGTTGCATTTTTTGAAATGATGCTTTATGTCTTTTATTAGATATAGGTATATGCATGATCTGGTATTTGATCATTCACTAAACTTCAGTTTTATTCCCCCCCCCCCCCCCCCAGTAAACTAAAAATTTCCCTTTCCCAAATTTTTTAAGATCCCACCACTCTTGGAGGTAAAATATTTTACCCTCCAGCCGTTGTGTTTGATTATTCTATACATATAACCAAGTGTATAGGCAAATAAATACAGTTCCCACAGTTTCACACCACATAACAAAAATAACCCAAAACCTATGGCCTAATGAAATATACTCACTGGCTCAGCAAAGGCATTGTCCCACGTGACAGTGGCCCAAGCATGTGGCTCTTGATTACCATGAACAATGACTACAACAGGTAAAGAAAGTGTCTGAAAGAAAAATATTAATAAGAAAACATGCTGCTGCAGAATCATTAGAAACTCGTTTGAAAGTCATCTGAAATTAGAAACAAAAACGGGACAATACAAATAGAAAAAGATTCAATCCACAATGGTTATAAGGGGAAAAAAAATTCTATACTCTGATTCTTATATCTTAGTAATAGTAAGGAAGATGTTGAGTGCCATTTGACAAATCTGGTAAAAATGTTTGTTTTTAAATACATAAACTTTGAAAAAAAAACTATTACAAAGTTAACTAGCTTAAAGTGTTTGCTATGGGTTGTCATCATAATTATTGACTACTAGTGGTTACAATTAAGACACACAGCAGTGTGTCAGCCAAGTTCGGAAATTAGAAACAAAAATGGGTTACACATCTGCTAGTATGTATTCTTACATGAACTATTTTGTGTAAGAATACATACTTTTGACCCATCCGTTTCTCAAGAACTATTAGGCGTACATGCTTGCTGTGTGTCTTAATGTCTAGTAGAATTAGTCATAAAAATGGGAAATAATGGCATGGCCTTAATTAAAGGAACTAATGAAATGTTTTTAAAATAAATTAATGAACATTTTACTAACTCTCACGACTATAAAACTGCTATAGAACTTGGAGCCCGTTAGATTTCAACTCTTTTATTAGTAACAACGAATGCTTCAAACTGCTCAAACTTAGATTCTACCGGACTTGGCTCCTTTTTTTGTGTTTATGTTTTTGTTAGGATATTAAATTACTGCAATTTGTATTTTTTAAACCAAGGACAATGAAACGACTTTCCCAACACATAAACATTATAAGAAAATTAGTAATATTTATTTTTATCAAGTTGAATGGTTTACTTCAAAATCAATTTTGATTTTAAATCAGCAAGTAGATGATGCCAACTAATTGCAAGAAAAATAGTAATTTCTTGCACATTAATTTAGCTCTTAAGTCAAGCAGTAAGTAAAATTCAATTGGGGAGATTGGGTGCTCAGCTGATTTACTTTGGCATCTCTTTGAATTGAGAAGTGAAGTTGCTTGTACTTTCTACCACTGTACCTTAGGGTGGTTCAAAAAAAATTTTTTTTTGCTACGAACCAAGGCGCACCTTACTTTTTTTACATTTATGTATGAGATCACTCCCCTAAAATTTCAGCTCCCTACTCTTAATGGAAGATGGTGCTCAAACACCCTTCATTTTTACGCTTTTTCGTAATTTTTCAGAATTTCTAAGTTTTTCAGACCAAAGAGACCATTTTCTTAAAAGAGATTTTTTTTTTAATTATTCTCATTTTCCAAAGCATAAATATTAGTTCAAACAATTGAAAAGTTTCTTAGTTGTTTGAATCGATATAGCAATACCATTGATACAATCAATTATTTAGTAGATCGCAGCATACAATGTAGATTGCAGTACTATTAGTCTACATGTTGTGCTATGATTTTCAAAACTTACGCTTGCCAAAATAGTTATGGAAGAGCTGTGAAAAATGTTTTCTATGTTTTTAAAGTAGTAGGATTCAGAGAAAAAAATTGCAAGATTTAAAGGGGCTAACAGTATCACAAGAAGAATGAATTAAATTATAAAAACTATAAGCACAAAATAAACTATTGTAGCTAGTCTGGCATAGCACTAATCTGAAGTTTAGGCAAAGATATTTACTTCATGCTTACTTTGGCCATCATATTCCTCACAAGTTCTATTCTTTTTGATAACTTTAAAGCGAAAAAATGTTTGGCAAAGAATTAAACAAACAAAAATAAATAAATAAAAAGAATGTTGCACATCGAACTTAAAAAATACTTTAACAAGTTTGAAACTTCAACTGTAAGCTTTTTATAAATCTATGATCACTCTTGCTGATTATAAAGAGATAATGAGTTATTATTAGTCAATTAGGGAGCCTATCTGAGAAAATCCAGTCTCTTATGTGCCTCAAAATACTTATGTTCCCATATAAGAAAGAGATTTTTCATTTAATCATGAGAGAAAAAACCTAGGTACAACACTTTCTACAGTTTAAGCGCCTTTTTGTACAGTAAAACAAATATATTGAACATTAATAGATGCTCTATTTGCTATTAAAACTTCTGGGAATATCTGAACTTGGGAAAATCCTTATAAGATATGAACGACCTGGAAATTGAAATAACAACTAGGACAGTTTTATTAAAGTACTTGTGATACCTTTCTGATGAATTAATTAGTTTGACTTAGTTTTTCGTGTCAAATTCTAGTTGAAAGAAAAGCAAGTTATTACAAGAATAAAGAAGTGAAATATAACAAATGTAGTACAGAACAATTGGATTTTTTCAAACATGAATTTTAGGAATTATTTTCTGACATTCTTCGTCTTACGCCCCAACGAATGCAAATATAATATCAATCACAGAATTAAAAGAAATTAGCAAAAGTTAATAAATTTTAACTATTAAAAATGCATTCTGTTTGTCTATGGAGTTTAGTGGGAAAAAAAGAAAATGTATTAATAAAAAAAATGTATTATGAAATTTTAAGCTTTTGAACATAATATTGTTTATTTGTTTTCACGGATTTGACAAATTTTATAGTTGCGAAAACGCAACACTAGCAGGGAATGGGTTAGAGTATTTATGACACCTTTCTGGTGAATTAATTAGTTTGATTTAGTTTTTCGTATCAACTTCTAGTTGAAAGAAAAGCTATTACAAGAATAAAGATGTGAAATATAACAAGTGTAGTACAGAACAATTGGATTTTTTTCATACATGAATATTAGAGATTATTTTCTAACATTCTTCGTCCTACGCCCAAAGAATGCAAATATAATATCAATCACAGAATTAAAAGAAAAAAAATTAAAATAAATAAATAATGGTGAATAACATTGCTGAAGAAAATGTTCAAATAATCAAGAATTGTGTTGCACCAAAAAACAAGTGTATAAATTTAAAGCTGGAAAAAATGAGTTGTTGATGATACGTTAAATATTTTACGGAGGGGAGGGAAGGGGAAAGTACCCCCATGAGTCTCCTAACTTGCGAAAAGTGTTTATTATTTTGAACTTTTCACCTCTCTAGCCCTATAGAAGAATGTTAATGGAAAATATAATGCTTCCTTCCCCTCCAAATAATATTTATGAAATTGTCGAAATCTGGTGAAAATAGGAGGAGGGGGGGCGCTATTTTCGAAAAGTTGGAGGCAATGGGGGAAAAGAGTGGCCATATTAGGATTAAGGGGATCATTGAACATAAGAATCAGCAGGAATGATAGCAAAACACCCGGAATTTTTTTTTTGCTGCTCAACCGAAAAACCCTTGAAATTGACAAAAACTGGAGAACTATTTGAGCTTTGAGCACCGTCTTTTTATTTAAGTAGGAGGTTGAAAATTTGGCACTATATTAGGGTGGATAAAGGTAAAAAAATGAGCCACCGCCGTGACCTCTAGGACAAAATTTTTTTTTTACCATAGGTTTGTGAACCACCCTACTGTACCTACTCCAAGTTTCATATAATTGCTTAGATGGAAATTTGCTTTTGGGGATGATAGAACATAAATTGGATGGTGTTATGCAAAAAGGAGTTAACCCACAAAACATAAAATAATGAGTTATCCAACTGTGATGATAAAATATGTTGCTTTCTACATTAAGCAAAAATATTTAAGCCCTATCAGCATTTCATGGTAACATATCATTGGCATATTGATATAGAGCTCCATGCTTTTTGCCAGAGTTTGTTGACTTTAAAGCCCATTATCTCAAAATCAGGTTTTTGTGGGATAACTCCTGGGTCATTCCACGTCAAATCAACCCAAAAAATGAGATTTTGACACCCATAGTCTCGGATTTTGCTGAAACTTGGCATAATTGTTCCTTTTATAGAGTTGAGAAAGAATGCAAAATGTTTTTGCTTTATCTCAAATGGTTTAGATTTTATGGAGTGTCAAAGTTTTTGAAATTTCACGATTTTTGCCGATGGCGCGCAGGAAAACCAATTCGCGTTTATGCAGAAAATAAATCATAACTTCCGTATTTACCAACCAATATTGATGATTTTTTTTTTCAATGTACCTGATTATACAAGAATTATAGAAAAAATATAATTTTCTAAGTAAGTATCTATAAAAAAATATGAAAAATTCCTGAAGTACAATTTAGTGTGTTATTTTAACCAAGTATAGAGCTTTACTTAAAATGAGATATCTCCAAGAGGGTAGTAAATAATCCCCCCATTTTTTTTATATTTCTGATCTAAAAGATACATTTTATCACATAAAAAAATTATTTTGGTGGTTTTTACACTCCTACATTTAAATTTAGGGCATAAAACATTTTTTTTTAAGATAGTAATATGAAAAAAAAAAAACCTTTAGCACCAGCCTTGCCCTTGAAGGGTAAAAATCTGACTAATATTATGCAGTATAGTCCAGAACACACCCTTATCTTGAATACACATGATATAAATAGTAAAAATTACAATAAAAATTTTAAATTACAAAATTAGATGCAATTATGAACATCCCATGATAACGTTCTTTGTAATGAAAATAGTAAACGTTAAAAACTTACCAAAAGGAATATACATAATGTTAGAAACAGTTTTAGTTGTAGACAGGAGAAAAAGTATTTTGAAAAACTGAATTTATATTTTTCATGCAGTCTCGAGAAAAGTGGTAAGTTCTTCCAGTTGTTGTTTTAGGGGGCTCCACAACTGCTAGGACATGAGGGATAGGGATTGCACAAATATCCTCCCTCTCGGGCCAGAAAAAAGATGGTGAAGGTCCATGAGGATGCATAAAACTTACAGTGACATCTTTTTCTGCTTCATTTACCTCATTCACCACGCCAAAATACCACAAATTATCATACATACTTGCAATGAAGCATCCAGAAAATAATTGTTCTATTTTCACAATTGAAATTTGCTGCTTGTTGTACAAATTGAAAGTGAGAGCTGGTTTTTCATCAGTACTTATTCTTCTGGCTTCAATGTTTCCTAAATCATCTATTGGTTGAAAATTGCGGAACATTCTTGTTCCAGGAAGAGTTTCAACTAATTTAAATCGATTCTCTAAAATCTGGCGAGTTAAATCAACTTCCTGTTTAGAAATCAATTGGAAGTGAATGCTTTTAAAGCTCGATTTGCAAAACTCAAAAAGCTCATTTGTTGTCAATATTTCTTTGCCTAGCTCTCGTTGATAACTATGTTTTCTCGCTCCACATTTAACATTACCCCCTATTCCATCACATTCTGTTTTTCCATGACTAGTTGCATGGAATGACCACTGAGCTTGAAGTTGGAAATCTTTTTCGTGCATGCACAAATTCACGAAGTTGAACTTATTTTTATACTGCCCAGCACATCCATCACTGTAGTAGTGAACATTTGTGATTTGGGGATATTTCGCTTTAATAAATATTGTTACTATTTCTTGAATTTTATGGACCATAGCTACATCATGTTTTAGATCATCTGATATTATGCCAAGTGAGGAAGTAATTTTTTCATTGCTTGGATTGTTATAATGGATCATGACAGGATGAATGGTACAAGACTGTGAGGTCCAGTGGTAACCTTGAGCTTCGTCTTGTATTGTGAAACCATAATTTTCACTAAAATCCATTGATATTACAGCAGTGTGTAATGAAACTGCTTCTTTCAAATTTTTAAAAAATGAAGCTCCTGATTTGGCTATGAATGCATGTGGAATTAATTTGTTCAATTTTGTAACTAATAAATCAGTAAATTCAGTAACTGGGCTTGAATATCATTTCAGTACGATCCGTGGAAACCCACTGACTATACTCAATAAGGTCTTCATTTTCATAATTTTCGAATTTTGATTCTAAAAACTGGATTAGGTTGCTTTTTGGCGGGCACTCATCTCAATGTCGAAGCATGCATTCCCTTTTTGTGTCCTGGTAAACAACAAAGGACATAAGTTTTTTATAATCTTCTACAATTCCTGCCCCCTTAATTAGTAAAATTACATTTTGGTGAATTGTGCAGACGCACACTAAGTGTGTGCCACTAGCACCAGCCAAAACACACCACTTTGGTCTTAAAAAACAAAACTTTGATAAACCTATCTTCATATTTGGGTACTTTAACGTAAATTTTAAATACAGCTCCCTGAGGTTACACAAAATTAAACGCTTTCTTTCGTAAACGTTTTTTCTTATGCTTACAACATCTTTCATTCCTAGTCTAGAATGTTTGTCACTCTGGTAAAACTGTTCTTAAACTCTATAGTTTCAGGACTTAACATTTTCCCATGTCTTGGCTGTGGTTCTGCTAAAAACCCCTTATCTTTAAATAGTTTTTGTGCTTTGCGAACTGAGTAATCAGAAGCATTGAAAGTCTCTACTATTTTTCTTTTTGACCACATCAATGCAGCTGGAATTGTCAGCATTTGAATTTATTTATTTTTTGGAGCATCACTTAACTCACCCTTAATAATGTTAATTAGTTTGTCCAGATCTTTCGATTTTTGCGTAGCATCTTTTTCAGGATCATCTTTTTCTTCTGGCAAATTAACTTCAAGAACATTTTCAATTTTTTCTTTTACAGTTTCGTGCACTCTCTGTAGCTTTTTTTTGCGGTAAGATGATTTGCTATGTTCACCAAGTGCATGTAATTTTATTGGGGAGCATCCAATATCATGCAAAGAATTCAGTTCCTCAAGTCCCCTTTCAAAGAGATTAGTAATACTCTTTGTGTCCTTTTTCTTGACAAAACTAAACAAATGACAATCACTCTGAGTAACTTCTCCAACACTGCACTTCTCCATTTTTTTAAATAACAATATTACAACAAAAAATATTCACATATATAATAACAACTAAAGCATACACTAATAGGAAATCAGAATCAGAACATGAATTCAAAACTCAATCATATGTGTTACTCCAGCAACAGTTGACTGAATGACTGTTTAAGGCAGTACTCTTCTGTTTTTACCAAAGTTTCATGGGTGGGAAATGGGAGAACCCCCAAGCATCAGAGCCATATGCAACTGCAGAATCTCAAACCACACATATATAAACAAGTCAAGGCAATGTGTTCTGTTTCAAAAAAGGCTTCACACTTGTTTCATAAATGAGCTAACAGCCTCTCAAAGGGATTTTAGTTACTTTGCTTATTTTCATTCAGCACTGAGAAGTGCAGGAGGAGGGGAGCTCTTATTTATGAGTGTGTGTGTGTGTGAGGGACAGTGTCTTAATCCTATTATATCACTGTTATTTTCTTTCTTTTTTCTAATTCTCATTTTGGGTTTGAAAATTTCTAGAGAATAAGTTAGTTTAAACAATATCTTAAAAGTAAAGAAAATTAATGACTGAAGTGTAAAACTACAAATATGATCTCTTTTTATGCTCTAAAATACATTAGATCACTTATAAAAAATAAAAAGAAATGAAGGGATTATTTACTGCTAGCTTAATTTTTGAAATTACTAGTTCATGTATGTACAATTAAAAGATATTTTAATATTATGTATGTTCCTTGAGGTAGGTTTTCAAGGATTTTCATTTCAAAGATGTGTTTATTGAATAAGTTATTACATCTAATTTTGTAATTAAAATTTTTTATTGTAATTTTTAATATTTTATGATATATATGGAGGGGATTCAAGATAAGGGTGTGTTCTGGACTATACTGCATAATATTAGTCAGATTTTTACCCTTCAAGTTTTTTTTTTTTTTTTTTTTTTTTCATATTACTATCTTAAAAAAAAGTTTTATGCCCTAAATTTAAATGTAGGAGTGTAAAAACCACCAAAGTTATTTTTTTATGTGATAAAATGCATCTTTTAGATCAGAAATATAAAAAAAATGGGGGGATTATTTACTACCCTCTTGGAGATATCTCATTTTAAGTAAAGCTCTATACTTGGTTAAAATAACACACTAAATTGTACTTCAGGAATTTTTCATATTTTTTTATAGATACTTACTTAGAAAATTATATTTTTTCTATAACTCTTGCATAATCAGGTACATTGAAAAAAAAAATCATCAATATTGGTCGGTAAATACGGAAGTTATGATTTATTTTCTGCATAAACGCGAATTGGTTTTCCTGCGCGCCATCGGCAAAAATCGTAAAATTTCAAAAACTTTGACACTCCATAAAATTTAAACCATTTGAGATAGAGCAAAAACATTTTGCATTCTTTCTCAACTCTATAAAAGGAACAATTATGCCAAGTTTCAGCAAAATCCGAGACTATGGGTG
The DNA here is from genome assembly GCA_038373865.1 of Uloborus plumipes. Lineage (NCBI taxonomy): Eukaryota > Metazoa > Arthropoda > Arachnida > Araneae > Uloboridae > Uloborus > Uloborus plumipes. The sequence continues at coordinate 9,548 of JAXGGA010009307.1, forward strand.
TCATGCCTGGGTTGAAGTGATATGGATTGACCCTCCTTTTTGCAAACACCATCCAATTAAGGCACATAAGATATAAGAATATTTCTTCCATAAATCACTGTTAAGCACAGCTTTGGCATATATATCAGCACCTCTCCTAATTTACACATTAAAACTAACATGATTCTTAATATGTACTTACCCAAACTTGAAAGACTAACTCGCCACCACCAACTTTGAATTGTGATTGGAAGAGGAGAGAAAACTTTTCATCCATCACAGACTTTAAAAAACAATGAAAAGCTTTTGTTACATTTTTATCTTAGCTAAGTTATAAAAATATTGTGATAGAGCAATTTTTACCTCAGTTCCCTTTTTCTCTGCTCTTTTAATTTTTCGCAGTTGCTAAGTACAAAGAAAGAAAGAAAGAAAAAATGTAATTGATGTTTTGATGGTTTATAATGTTTAAAAACTCATAATGATTGATAGTTTAGAACATTCAATACACAGGTCAGTAATGCATTAATTAAAAAAAATATCTTACCTTGTGACTTACCAAACGAAAGATCAGCAAATTCGAAAATTCATTTATTTTCATGCATTAAATAAGCGTTTTTTATTTTTCATAAATTGAATTATAAGGTATAAAATTAAATAAATTAGACAATAAAACTATTTAATGAATAATACTACCACAAATCATCACTAAGCAGCTGGATTGATATACTAGCAGACCATACAAACGTTGTCCTGTTTAAACATTGAGAATTGAAGTTATTGAAGAATTTCAATAAACTTTAAATTGTTTGGACTGTTAAAAAATTGCAAAAAGAAAATGTTCCTCTAAAACTTTGTACAGACTTCCGAAATTTTTATGCTATGGGCAAAAATAAATTCGCTAGCAATATTCTTGCACAAATTTCATATTATGAGGTTGAAAACATTCTCATAAAAATGAGTGATCCTTACCATGTTTCGAAAGCTTACACTAAGTTGTCTGTTAGACTGCTGGTATTCCATTGTACCAATATTATTCAATATGTCACCACTTGCTTCACTAAAATGAGAAAAATGAACACAATGAAAGTAATATATATAATATCAACATTCTAGTAGAAAAAGCTGAAATAGTAGCTAGTATAGTAAAACCATGTTTGCTTCTCCCTCAAAGGCTCTTTCCTCAGAATTTTTTTTTTTTTTTTTTTTTTAAGTTTCACACTGCTTATCAGCGTTTGTGAATTTTTATTAACTTTTCATACATTAGGCACTATATTTTACCTATACCCTACTTCTAAGCGAATTGTGTAGTTGAACCAAGAAGAATAAAATTCAAAGCATTCAACTACTACACACATTTTTAAATTTTCTTCTTTGTCCTTGAAGGTTTTGAACATTTTCTGACAACAAAAATTTCCAGCAGATAATGCATACTAATCTGATCACCGGTACTTTTATAAGCTTGTCATCTCACAAAGCACTAATTTGTTTGTTTTAAGTCAAATCCTTCTATTTATGTTCCATTTAAATACATACTATTGCAATTTTACCAAATGTCACTCACTTTTTGTAAAAGCTTTTCACGGGCTACAAAAAATTCCTACAAACTGCAGTGGAAAAAACGTGCCATAACCGATTTTATTAAGAACCTAGCTGGGGAGGGGGAGCGTAGGATAACACGATATGAAAATGAAAACTTTTGTAAGGTCTTTATAACAAAGAAATTCATAGTCAACATATCAAAATTTACCCATTAGAAAGAAAAGAGGCAAACTAACGGAATGGAATAAATATATGTTTTTGACATAAGTGAGGGCTTCTGCAATTCGCTCACCTATGATCACCCATACCGTTGATGTTTACTTCTAACTCAAACCATACTTTACCGGCTTTTTAAATGAGCCAATACATTTTGTTGAGATTTAGCTTGCTGAGAAATGAAACATTTCTTCTAAGCAAAAGCACCATCTCCGCTACAATGCAAACTATCTCAATACTCAATTAAACACACACTTTACAATCTGCTACAACCTGTTAGAGGTGGTCTGGTGGTCACCCATAATGTAAGACGTATACTCTTTCATGCACTAGAATTAAATTTTATGCTACTAATTTTTTTCAAACAACATAAATACTTAATAAATTGTACCATTTCATGTGTCAAAAACTATAGAATTTAATTTTCATGAATTTTCCTCTGATGCTGTAGTAGGGAGAATTTGAAGAATACAAATTATTAGAAAAAAATGCATCATCAAAACTTTTTTTTCAAGCTCCAATTAATTAAAAGATAACAAATTTTAAAAGAGACTTTAGAATAAAATGAGTCTTTACTTCACCAAAATGTAAAACACTTTAAAAAATTACATCTTAATATACTCTTAATTTAATTCTTATCTATTAGTGATACACTTTTTGAACAAAAATATTTTTTTAATTAACAAAACTTTGGCTAATTTGCCCATGTTTTTGTGGTTCAATATAGTTTGTTTCAATGTGTTGAATTGATTGCAAAAGAGGAATAGCAAAATAGACCCAGTAATTTTAAATTTTGAAAATTTCTGGTAAAAAAATAGTACAATTAATTACGTGTCATACTCATTCCAGGTCATGACTTATGACAATAGCGGCAGAAATTTTTAAATATCGAAATTTTTCACCAAATGGTACTTTGTTAACTATTTTCTGCTTTTCAGCATTCAACTGTTATATATTTGATGAGCAATAACTGATTTTAAAAATAGTTAAACTTACCCAGGTCCAACTTTATCATTTTTTAGAAGAGCAATTGCTTGAACTTCACTAGAAAGTGGATACAATAGTTAAAATTAAATAAAATGCTGGATTAACATTAAAAAAAAAAAATAAGCAGTAACAGAAATTCAATTGAAAACAAGAAGTTCTGTCAAGAACTAAACGAGCCTACTTTCCCGTACATCGACATCGGCATTCTATTATCTGATCATTATTCTCTTGATTATCTGAGACTAAAAATTATGTCAAACATACCTTTTTAGCACTTAAAGCTGCTTTCTAAAAGCAAAATATACCCCTCTCATCAGATGATATAGACACATAAAAAGTAAATAAATGAATAAATAAAGTTTTGTCGCACTTTTTAAAGAATGTAACTGTTACAGTTCTTCCGTAGAAAAACTCCTCAATTGTTTTCAAAAAAAAAAAAAAAAATTAAAAGTACAAAGTACATCAAAACACATTTTATTAAAGAAAGAAAATAAAAACTCGTCCGTTGATAAAATGTCTCGAATTTCACTTTTAATCCGCTGCCAGTTGTTAAATATTAATAAAGAATAAAATACCCTCGTGAATGAAACATTTTTGTTACAAAAAAAATCGTCTGCCAATAATAATAATAATAATAAATAAATAAAATTCAACATATTAATAAATAAACAAAAAATCGTCTGCACAGTCAGTCATTTTTTTTCTGAGCCTGCATTTCCGCCATGTTTGCGGAGTCGGAGTCGGAATCAGAGTCCTCACAGAAGATTATTCAGAAAAGTACTTTACAAACAATTATTTATCAAAACCATTTTCTTACAAAGTTAGTTTGAAAGAAATCCGACTTTTAGTTCAGGATCAACATTTAACTTAAATTCCCCGTAGGCGCTAATGTTAAATTTTTTTTCTGAACGGTTCAATATTGAACGAAAAATGGTTCAAATCAAAAAGCGAAATATGGGAATGAGCCTCTCCGAGATCTTTCAAACAAAAAAAAGTTTATTCCATTGGGATGCTTCACTCAGAAGTTATTAGGTGGGGAAAGGTTGCTTGAGCGGTTCAATGTTGAACGAAAAAATGTTCAAATTGAAAATTTAAATACGGTAATGAAGTATCCTTGCTGAGATCCTTCGAACAAAAAACAAAGTTTATTTAAATCGGACTGTTCACTCAAAAGTTATTAGGGGTGACAGCTTGCTTGAGCGGTTCAATGTTGAACGAAAAATTGTTCAAATCGGAAATGTAAATACGGGAATGAAGTATCCTTGATAAAATCTTTCGAACAAAAAAAATTTGTTCAAATCGGACTGTTCATTCAAAAGTTAGCACCGCGGGACAGGTTGTTTGAATGGTTCAACGTTGAACCAAAAATTGTTCAAATCAAAAAATCAAATATGGGAATGAGCTGTACTCTCCGAGATCTTTCAAACGAAAAAAAGTTTATTCCATTCGGATGGTTCACTCAGAAGTTATTAGGTGGGGAAAGGTTGCTTGAACGGTTCAATGTTGAACGAAAAAATGTTCAAATTAAAATTTTAAATAAGGTAATGAAGTATCCTTGCTGAGATCCTTCGAAAAAAAAAAATATTTAAATCGGACTGTTCACTCAAAAGTTATTAGGGGTGACAGCTTGCTTGAGCGGTTCAATGTTGAACGAAAAATTGTTCAAATTAGAAATGTAAATACGGGAATGAAGTATCCTTGATAAGATCTTTCGAACAAAAAAAAGTTTGTTCAAATCGGACTGTTCACTCAAAAGTTAGCAACGCGGGACAGGTTGTTTGATCGGTTCAAAGTTGAACCAAAAATTGTTCAAATTGAAAAATCAAATATGGGAATGAGCTGTACTTGCCGAGATCTTTCCAACAAAAAAAAGTTTGTCCAAATCGGAATGTTCATTCAAAAGTTATTAGGGGGGGGGACAGACAGACCGACCAACCGATAGACCGACCGACACACAAATTCCCCATCTCAATACCCTACTTTCAAATTTTTAATTTTTCGATATTCATTTTACCTTTTTATTTTTTTAACTTGGCGATATTTTTTGGACTTGGCGATATTTTTTTAACTTGGCGATATTTTTTGGACTTGGCGATATTTTTTCGATGCATTAAGCTACTTTCAATACTTTTTTCGTCTTTCTTTTATTTTTAACGGGAAAGAAGGCTAAAAAAGGAAAAATAATCATGTAACAAGTAGTGCTGGGCGATATATCGATATATCGCAAAATATCGGTATAAAGCAATCATCGCGATAACGGTTATATCATTGAATGTTTTTACAATATACCGCCGTTCCCGGTGTAACGTAATATATCATGATATATCGTCATACATCGCATCGTGATGCGTCACGGCATTTCCCAGTCTCTGATTAACCGCCTTCCCCGAAGCAACGCGAATATTCAGAGGAAGGAGGAAACGTCGGCGTCACTGAATACTTCGCGATAAGTCGCAGAGATTGGGGAAAGGGATATACCACGAAGAGTCGCGGAAAATGCATTCCGTGACTCTTCGCGATGAGTCGGGGAAAGGGTCTGTTGAAATATACCCCGAAGATTCGACGGAAATGCGTTCTGGGATACATTACGGCTCATGGTTAGGCATTAGCCGCCTCGCAAAACGTCGTGATGTAATGCAGCGGTGTTTGTGCAGTGATGTTCGTGCGGCTTTGCCATCTTGTGTTCTACCATTGCTGGTCCATTGTCTTCGTTACAGATTTTACCTATTGCTCCCGTTTGGGCTCAGGAGCACTGGCAGATTCATGCGTGGGGGGTGCATCCGAAGTGAAAAAAAAAAAAAAAGTTACTAAAAAATTGCTTTTCTTTTTTTTCACTCAGAACAATTAGCAAAAAAAATAAAAAAAAATTTTCGGGGAAAAAAACGAAAAAAAGACCAAAAACACCTTTTTGAGAATTTTCAATGTTGCAGTCTGCACTTTGATCCCCCCCCCCCCCCCCGGTATCGACAGTTCTTTTTTATTTTTTTATTCAAACAAGTCGTTGAAATGTTTGTCGTTGACACCCAATATGGCTGTTCTCTCTTGTTGATCTTTAACTTGCAGATTACTTTAGCATAGCGTGCCCTTCGTCGAAGGTTATATTATTATTAAAATTAAGAGCTGGAATATTTAATGCGGCTTTAAGACTGTCAGATGCAGCTGATCTTAATCTGCTGCTTCTATAGCCACCCCCCCCCCCTAAAAAACAAATACTAAAAAATGAGAAACTCAAAAAGAAAAACAATAATCAAATTTGAACTGCTGCAATCTGCACTATGAACCCAGTCAGCAAAATTTTCGTATTTTTTTAACTAGTTATTGAAATACTAGTGAAACTTCACTTGGGACTCAAATTGGCACTTTTCTAAATCTTCGCGCATGACTCACTATATTTGCCTATCTGCGGTTACCTCGCTACCCTGTTCCGCGGGTAGTCGGGAATTTAATGTAACAGTAATTATTTCTAGTCTTTTACAGATGACAAGGTGTCTATTCATCTGGAAAATTTAGGAAAATAGTTTTTTGAGTAAACAATGACTTTTTTTCTTGTCAAAAAGTTTTCGATCGAATAATGCTTCTAGTTTTTTTTTCAACATAAGTATTTTTGTAACATTTTTATTTCAGGTGCAAAAAAACATTTTAAAAAGTTTAAATATTTGAAAACATTGAAGTTCATTATTTTTTAAATTTATTTATTTATTATTATTTAAATTTATTTATCTTTTTATTTATTTTTTAAAAATATTTATTTAAATTATTTTGCAAGCTAAAAAACAAAACATGTTTAAATAGCTATTTATGTTTTTGCATGTCATCCATGTTTACATTTTATTTTGGGAAGGGAAAGGTTTTGCTCAAGTATCTGTTAAAAGACATGTTATCTTCATTGATTCTATGAAAATTATTTTCTTTGCTCAACTACAAACATTTGGATTTTTTATGTCTTAAGTACGTGTTTTTTTTTTTTGAAACTTTAGTAGTTTTCCCCCCTATTGCGATAAAAATGAACAAATGAAATGTAAAACTGATATAACTTCAATGCATTAGTATAAATTCAAAAGATTGGGAAAACAGAAAAATCCCTAATAATAAAATTACAATAAAAAATTTCCTTATCCTTAAATGGTACCTTTTTAATGGTATTTTCAATCTATTAATTTTGCAAAAAGAAAAAAAAATCTCTATTGCCTCCATTTTACACTGTAAATAATGCTGCATCAAAACCTCCAAATTCAACAGCTTTAAATCTGGAAAAATGTAACAAATGCCAAAAAAATGTGTGGTAACTGATGCATTTTTCCTGCTTTATGTGTTATCCTGCTTTAAGTGTTATCCACAGTTCTGGAAGAGAGACGAAGGATATTGGGAAACCATTACGGAAACACGCCCTCCCCCTCCCGGGGGTCGTGTATGCGCTTAATTTAATGGGGAAAAAATATTTCGAAACATCGCGATATATCGGAATATCGCGATATTACACTGGCGATATATCGCGATGTTAAATCTGATACATCGCCCAGCACTAGTAATAAGTTACAATTTTAAAACATTACTTTCCAAACAATTTTACACAATTCAATAATTAAACTGTTATAAAAAGCAACAATTAAAAAAAATTCTAAGCATTATACATATACCCTTTTTAGAAGAAACACAACAAAATGGGAACATTTGATAAACATTTCTAACAATTTGAATCTATTAAGGGAAAAAATAAATTTAGACTTCTCACTGGTTTTGTTCACCTCTTTTTATTTCCTTGTCAACAATAGTACAATGAAACATTCCTATTTTGAAACTAAACTCATAAAAGTAAAGTATTGAAGGAGATTTTTTTCACCTGTTAGATTAAGCGTATTAGTTTAAAGGACTATAAAAAGCACATAGAAACGAAACTGCTTTGAAAATTCAATACATTTTATATTTGAAACACAGATATCATAGCTAGCTAAACAATTTTGAAAACTAAAGATTGGATAACATATTGAAGTCCCCAAAATGTATCAATGGAAAAAGCATGAAAAAACAATATTTGACTGATATACTATACTTAAACAAAATTAACACATGATTCTTAAATTCAATTTAACATAAGTAAATTTAAAGCGGTGAATAACCGTCCCCAAGCAAGGGCTAAGACAGGAACATGCAATAAACCGCCAACTCGGTTATTTCGATCCATGGACTGCAGTTTCGTGCTTATTGTGCACTCATCAGCATGGAATACGAAAGTAACCGAGTTGGAGGGAAAAATCCTCTTAGAGGATTGTCTATGGATCGAAATAACCGAGTTGGCGGTGTATTGCATAAGTAAATTTGTCTAGCTTAAACAATCAGCAACATAAGAAGAACTCCCCCATATCCTTCCTTTTAATTTTTTATTACCAGTAACTAAGGATATGAAGTAGATATAATACTTAAAGTATTTCATTTTGTAATAGTGAGAACTAGATTTTATTTCAGTAGACAACAAACCTCACGTTTCAACTTTTGGGATACATTAATAAAGTAATTATTAAGACAGATTTCAGGCAGTTTAGAATGGTTAATTAATGAATCTTTCAGTCCAGTTTGACTAATTCAACAGGCAAATATCTACTTTGAAAGAGTTGAGAGAAATGCTGATCCTTGGCTGGTCTTAATCTTTTGCACTGAAATATTATGATTTGATAGAATCACATTGCATCATATGATACATATGTTGATGTCATAAACATTGGGTCTTCCTATTTGCACAATAAAATGGATTTTTTTTGTCTTAATGAAAATCGACCTCTAAGTCGGGAAATTTGGAAGAAAAGAAAAAGAAGTATTTCCTGCCTTTAGCAAACAGTTAACTGTAACTTAAAAATCCAGATTATATGCTGTGATTTTACAATATGGAGAACAAAGCCGAATGGATTGCATGCAGAAAAAGGGAAGAAACTCCTGCTTTAACAGTTAATAGGTACTTAAAATATATTCTCATTAGTGCCAGAAGTGAAAAAGTCAAGAATGAAATAAAACATCAAAGGCTCACAATTAAACTGTCCAGAGAGTCAGGTTTAAGATTCCCAGCTCTTAAAAATGAAACAGCAAAAAAGAGGTTGAAGAATTTCCTGGTATTTTAAAATTCAATTCAATTTTATAAACTGAAAAACTTGTTTGGCTTCGCAATCTGATGACTATTTTTTTTTTTTTTTTTTTTTGAGAAAAACCGCTTAAAAACGCTCATTTTTCAGGGCTCAATGCAGGCCGATTTTGCTACCGTTTATCGGTACCTTCACAAAAATAAAATAATAAAAACGGTACCTTCACAAAAATAGAATAACAAAAACGGTACCTTCACAAAAACTATTGGTATTGACATCAAAAACTATTGGTATTGACATCAAAAACTATTGGTATTGACATTGTTCAAAAACAATGACAAAGAATTAGTAACATTGATTTGAAAACTGTTTTTATATCATAGATAAATAAAACGTTGCAACATTTTGGCGATAACTGCAACTTATAGTAACCCTGTTCTACTCCGCTTGATTTCTACTGCAACCAGTGGCGTATTTACGCATGGGCTTAATGGGCTATAGCCCAGGGCGGCACGATTGGAGGGGCGGACTTTTTCCATGCAAAGTGAAGACTTTTTTTTTTTTTATTAGACAGCAGGGCGGATCGGCAGCGAGAATGACCTTTTTTTTTATAGTCACCAGGGCGGCAGCGGCCACATTTTTTTCCTTGTATTGGCTGGGCGCAGCGGTGAACATGGATATAGTTCACGGAGTTGGTGGCGTCCGAAGTCAAAGCCAAAGAAGTACCAAGAGCTGACCGCACCGGATCCTTTTCCACGATGATTTGTTGCTGTCTCTATCTCTCTTTCTCAGACCCCTTCTATTCTCAGCAGTGAGCGACCTCGGGTGGTTTCGGGGGGGGGGGGGGTGTAAATAGAAACAGAGGGAAAACCAGTTTTTTGCTGCATCGTGTGAACCGCAGGAACCGCACTGTCCCTTGGATTCTGATGAGAAACTTCCAGCTAACACGAGAGTTATTTACAAGATCATCTCACTAATCACTTCCTGTTGGGAGGATAGATGTCCACTGGCGTCAACGCTCCTTGTCCTAATCAACACTCAATAGCTAAGATAAACATGTAGTAGTGCCAGAATGAATAAACTATATGATATTTTTTAACAAAAAGCAAACTTCATGTATTTTTTTGAAGTAACGTCAAAAAAATCCTGAACTTGTGTCAGTGGCTGTCCTGTGTACAGGAGATCCCATAGCGCATAGCATTACCAATAGGCGTAGCGAGAAGTATTTCGTTTGGGAAATTGAATTTTTTTTTTAAATAAAGAGCCGGAAAACGCGATATGTACTTACATGTGTGTAACATTTTTAGCTTGTGGGGGAGAGGGGGTATGAACGCCCTTGCTACGTCACTGGTAGCTGCAACATTGAAAACTGAGTAAACAAAGTACTTCTAACCCGGGGGGGATTTGCACCTTAGAGCGTTTTTTTCTGTTCCTAATTGCTTTTTACTTTCTTCTATATCTAATATATAGAAGAAAGTATTGGTTTCGTGAAAATTTTCGAATGTCGAATTTTGACGGATTTGCACATTTTGAGGTGCGCTGAGTCCATTTCGACCATTTTTGGAAAATGTCTGTCTGTCTGTGTGTCTGTCTGTGTGTGTGTGAGTCTGTATGTGTGTGACCAGTTTTTGTGGCCGCGCTAGAGCAAAAACTACTGCATGAAATCGAACAAAAATTTTTGCACATATGTACCACCATGTGAACTGGTGCACCTGACTTTGTTTAGCGAATTCCTCCAAGGGGGGTGGAGCAATCGCACGTGTTCTGCGCGTGGGTGATTGCTATATCTCAGAAAGTAACCAGCGGAATCAAACGAAAATTGGTCCATAGGTAGACCCTACTGAGTACAGGCGCTGATTCAATTTGCATGTCAATATCTCGAAGGAAGGTGGAGCAATTGCACGTATTCTGCGCGGGGGTGATTGCTATATCTCAGGAAGTAACAGGCGAAATCAAACGAAAATTGGTCCATAGATAGACCCTACTAAATACAGTTGCTGATTTAATTTGCGTGTCAATATCTCGAAGGGGGGGGGGTGGAGCAATCGCACGTGTTCTGCGCGGGGGAGATTGCTATATCTCAGGAAGTAACCGGTGGAATCAAACGAAAATTGGTCCATAGGTAGACCCTATAGAATACAAGTGCTGATTCAATTTGTGTGTCAATATCTTGAAGGGGGGAGGAGCAATCGCACGTGTTCTGCGCGGGGGTGATTGCTATATCTCAGGAAGTAACTGGCGGAATCAAACGAAAATTGGTCCATAGATAGACCCTATAGAGTACAGGTGATGATTCAATTTGTGTGTCAATATCTCAAAGGGGGTGGAGCAATCAAAAGTGCTTATTTTGTTATTGCACCTACTGTATCTCGAGAAATATTGTTGCTATTTGAATGAAATTCGGAATAACACTAACCCAATATGGAAGCAAGCCTCGATTAAATTTTGGCGCCAATCGCCCCAGGGGGAGGGAGGGGTGATTTTTGCGCTTAGTCAACAACGCGAAAAATTAATTCATTAAAAAATCGCTTTCGCGCTATTTAATTATCAAAACAGCTGAAAACTTTCAATGATTTGACATTTGGGTCATTCCATTTTAAATCAACAAATTTTCAAAAAAGTTGTTGCATCACCATTTTTAATTTGGATGAAAATTTGCATGTGTATTCCTTTTACTTCTCAGAGCTCAAAATAGTGTTCATTTTGTTTTTAAAAAATTTACCCTTTGATATATAGGCCCTTTTTGTTGTTGGCAACAGCGAAAATCGGGCGTTTTGATGCTTTGCCTTATGAACTATAACTTTTTTTCTATCAAAGATTTTGAGCTCAACTATAGCTCATTGGAAAGCTAAGAAAAAGATCTTTTTATATATGCTATCAATAAATTTCAGATTTAAAAAAAATACTTATTTTTTCAAGGTCAAAGTCCACGACGAAAATGACATTTTTTACTACTTTCGAACATTAAAAAACCCATGAAGGGTTCAAAGAAGTTCCATAAAGGTGGCAAAACTTGGCAAGAAATTTTTTTGCATGGTAGGTACAAACAGTTTCAATAGTTTTACACCCAGTACTCAGGTGCAGTAAAGTTTTATCATCATCGCTGTACTCGGAAATACTATTTACAGTAGACTGCCTACTGTAACTTAAAATATTACAATCATCATTCTCAAAAACTCCTATGGAGCATTTAGGGTTATCCATAACTTATTCACAGTTTACATGCAGAAAGACAAATTTAAATTTATATTTAAGGATTCTAAAGAATTTCTTCTTTTACCTTTAACAAAACATTCTGTGAATATGAATGAACTTGAAATGAAAAGAAATCACATCAGCTTCACAAGATTTTACAGCAGAAACACTAGTTCAACAACCTACTTCTTTCAGAATTTGAAAGACAACTAAGATACACATGTGAGAGCAAGTCAGAACAAGGATGACCACATGGTATGAACAAACCTGGACAAGTTGAGAAATGCTCAGTCCTGTTGTAGGTAGCAATCAGATGTTTAAAAATCAGACAAGTTTAGTGGTATTCTATATTCCCAGGTGTTAAAAATATTAAATTATCTTATTAAACTTTAAATATGTTTCTTCATTGCTCTTCTTAGTCTTTTTTTAGCATTTAAGGCAAAGAATAAGGTATATAATTACATTTAAATAAAAAAAAAGATTTAAAAAAATGAAAAAAATCGTGTTGTTTTTGTGCAATTTTTTGAAAGTTCAGTCCCTTATATCTGCCAAACGCCTTTGAATAACAAAGCAACTTTTGTTTTATTAGAAAGCTGATAAAAAGTACTTAAAATACCACATGTAAAAAAATTTTTATCTTGCCCCCCACATGCATTTTTTTAGCGTTGAAAATTGGATTTTTTAAAAAATTTACAACTTTGGGGGGGGCATATCTCATAAAGGGGGTGGAATAACAAGCCAATTTTTTTTATACAGTAAGTAACCATGACTATGAATATATGATGGAAAAATCGGCTTGTTACTTTGAACCCTTCATGGGTTTTTTAATGTTCGAAAGTAGTAAAAAATGTCATTTTCGTCGTGAACTTTGACCTTGAAAAAATAAGTATTTTTTTTAAATCTGAAATTTATTGATAGCATATATAAAAAGATCTTTTTCTTAGGTTCCCAATGAGCTATAGTTGAGCTCAAAATCTTTGATAGAAAAAAAGTTATAGTTCATAAGGCAAAGCATCAAAACGCCCGATTTTCGCTGTTGCCAACAACAAAAAGGGCCTATATATCAAAGGGTAATTTTTTTAAAAATAAAATGAACACTATTTTGAGCTCTGGGAAGTAAAAGGAATACACATGCAAATTTTCATCAAAATCAAAAATGGTGATGCGCACCCCATTTGTTGATTTAAAATGGAATGACCCATTTTTAATTGTTGCCAATTTCTTTTTACTAACAAATAAAATATTTGCAATTAATCTAAACAAGGCTTTTGTATTGATTTCCAATTTCGCTCATTGATTCTGCATTTGCAGGGTTATTACAATAATTGGGAAATTGGAGCTGTTTCCAATTATTCGGGCGAGTACGTATTTTATTTTGTAACTGGAATTCATAAGATAGATATAGAAGAAAGTTTCGTGACGGCCACGACAGTTAGTTTTATAATTAATTTTTGAGCAAAAACTTCACAAAGACTGCCTCATTGGGGGATGATAAAATTCCTGAACCTCTTAACATTTAAAATCATCCTGAAAAAAGAAAACAAATATTTTTTTTTCTTGCTCAAGACGGAGTTTGTTCTAATTTTCTCTGTTATATTGGGGCAGGAGTTATAAGGGCTCTTAATTAAGTCAAAAAATCAAAAGTTAAATTCAATTTAAGGACTTATCTAAAGAGCAAAATTTCACCGGAGACCTGCAGACCACGAACTTGAAAACGACATTTTAAACGTACAAAACGTCTTTTTTGCCGTGCCTAGTAGACCCTACAGCTATAGGTGCTAACCTATAGCTGTAAAATTGGGTAAAAGTTGATTTGAATCGCTGGGGAAAAGGTGCTCTTCCAGACATTTATTTATTTTTTTAAGTGCATTTTATTATTTTTTTTTTTAATTAATGAATTAATTTTTTTAAACTGGAAAAAGGATGTAAAGCAAGGCTTTCAAAATTAGTCCCTACTCTCCTTTTTTTTCTTTTTTGCGTGTTTTCCTGTGTCATCTAGCAAAATTTAATTGCATTTAAGGGTTACATGTACTCTGACTCGCTAAATTCAGCTTAATATGAGGTTATGTAATGTACTACGCAATTTATCATCTCAGTAATTGAAATCATTTATTACGTTCTCACCAATGTTTTTTTTTTTTTTAATCTCAAATTTCCGACAGTGCAAAAAAGTTGCCTCTTGTTATAAGTATATGTGCAAAATTTTACTGATCTGAGTTAATATTTTCAGTTGCCTTTGGTACTACAGTCAAACTCGCTTATAACGAGAACGAAGGGACCGTAACATGTTGCTCGTTAAATCCGAGTGTTCGTAATAAACGGGTCCTTACGGTTTATGTAATACAGTGCTTGCTAACGGCGATAATATTATTGTTATTTCGTTATTCGTTTACTTTATTCCAATTGCAAGTTGTTGATAAGGTCTAGTAACATTTTTTTTTTCATTTAAATCTTTTAACAAGTTTTTAAAATTTTTAAAACTATTTTTGAAACAAATATGTAAAGATTATTTATTTCAAAAACTGTTTTAAATTTCGAAAGAAAGTTCTTAATGTAATTAAGTACTAAAAATGTTGATTTATAATAATGTAAGAGCAGATTTGTAGTAGTAAAAGTTGAGATTCAAAAAAGACAAATTTTTACCAATTGGCTGGTTGTTAACAACCAACCAATTTCATGTTTAACTAGCTATGTGGCCGGGCTTTGCACGGTTTACCTTGAAAATACATTTTATATCAAGTAAATAAAAAGTTTTTTTTTTTTTTTTTACAACTCTGAAATTCAACACCTCAAGGGGGGGGGGGCAGTTTCAAAAGCCCAGGGCGGCCTCACGTCCAAATACGCCTCTGACTGCAACCCTACTTCCCATCCTCAGGGCAACGTCTTGCGGGGGGGGGGGGGGGCATTTTTTAAAATTATTATTTGTTTTTCGTTTGGATTCCTTTATTAGACACTTTAGTTATGGTTGATGTTTTTTTTTTCTTAATTTATTCCACTTCCTTATGGGATGATTTGGAGAATAAAATAACATCTGAATAAGCAGAAATGCTAACACCCTATTCAAAAAAGATCTTTTCAAGGGCGTTCCCCATGTCACTCTAATTTGTTTTGTTTTTAAGCAATAACTAAACACAAACTGAACTTTGGAAAAAAAAAAAAAACTTTTACATTGTATAAGCTGCAGGAGTTAAAATTCAGCTTTTAAACAGGTATAAGCGGTGCCTTAATCTACCAGAAAATACGGTATGTAAATAAAAGGAAAATTCAAGAATAAACTGGAACACTTATTTTATTTCCATTGATAAGTGGAATTTAAGGTTGTTTACTGTTATGAAAGGAAGAAAAATAGTCTTCACAATTACTCAGGCATGTTATTACTTTTTTTTTTTTGAGTATTAGTCTTTTTTTATGGTGTTAGTAATTTATAATTTTTTTTTGACAATGTAAGTTCTTTTTGTATTATTTAATAATATGATTATAAATGTAACAATGACATGAGTTTTTTGTCAAAAATTCAATAACTTAAAATGTGCTGTGAAAAAATAGCGAACAAGAAGTATATTCACAAAAATAGGATGACGATTAAATATATTCACAAAAATAGGTAGACGATTAAATATATTCACAAAAATAGGTAGACGATTAAATATATTCACAAAAACAGGTAGTAAGATAAAAATCCTGGATTGGGCCCTGTTTTTATTTTTGAAGCTGCATTGATAGCAATACCTTCAGCACATCTCAGAAAGAGACAAGGGGTTTTTTTTTTTTTGTTTAGCTTACCTTATGATTGTTGCTTTCACTTGAGGAGGGGTCATGTGTACGCTTAGCTGGGATCCGACTAAGAGCCTGACAGTGGCAGTAAACCTTGTGTTTGTTTTCATGACTTGTGGTGGTTGTTTTTCGATGATAAAGGTACTAAAAATGGGAAAAAATGTACTTATGCATGTGTATTAACTTATTAATCAAGCAACATTCACATTACATTTTTTTCTAAAAGTATGTTTTACAATATTCAACAAGATTATTTAATAACATACTAGCTGTGCTGCCTGGCATTGTAGAGTCAACTTCAAAAATAAAAGATGTGTCTAGTGACACATGTTCAACAATCCAACTTAAATAAAAGAATCTCCCATCAACATGTAAAAAAGAGCAATTTTATGACTTAAAGCTTATACTTAGACCTCTTTGAATTTTTTTCAAATCCCAAAAATTTAGTGATTGCTATTAATAGGTGTAAGCACTCCAGTTCATCAATTTTCTGGCGAAAAACCCTAAGTGAATTCCTGAGCATCAAAGGACCTCTGTGCCAAATTGGCTAAGATCTGACGCATGCTGTATACTTGTATAAGGAACATACACACACAACCATTTTCATGTGAGTAAACTTCTGATTATCCATGGTTCTTTACACTTAAAAATATATATTTTTTAGAAAATCTTGCAAAAATTAACTGAATATTGATGAATTCAAACACTTTAACTTAAGTTGAAAATCTCTTCTTACAGACATTGCTATTCCCATCTTCCCCCCCCCCCCTTCCAAGCCTATCCAGATCATACAGATGAACACAGTAATGCTGATTACAGAAAATAGTTGAAAATTTCAGACAACTTTGATATTTTTATACAACACGAGCTTATTACCTGGGTGCTTATTAATACAACACAGCTAATTATAATTGTTTTTAACTTATTTAATGCTAAAATGAAATAGGTGAGCCTTAAGTTGATAATTCATTGTCAATCGTAACCTTTGTTGATCATCAAACTTGGCACAGAGGTTCCTTGATGCACTATAATTCATATAGGCAATAGAGATGAGTTCGGGCTCACTTTTGAAGGCCCGAACCCGCCCGAGCCCGAGAATTTTTAATCCGAGCCCGCCCGAGCCCGAGTGATATTGTCTTGTTTTGAGCCCGACCCGGCCCGAGCCCGAATGTATCAAACATCAATATATATTTTTAATTTTCACTTGGGATGCACTGCTATACGGTATATCGTAATAGCAATCGCAAATATATTATAAGTGGGTGCTATCTTTTTGAATTATTATTATTATTATTATTATTTTAATTTTTCATGTGCAGCAATTATCAATTGAAACATTTTTAAAAATTTCAAAAAAAAAAAGTTTTTCACATCACAGAAAGCAAAAGAGCACAAAAAAGAAACAATAAAATTACCACGCGATATCTTTGTTCCATATTTTAAGTAACAAGCATTTACCCAAAAAAATGAAATAGAATGAAAATTCCATTTGAATTTTTTTTTTTTAAAGTAAAAGTCCTATTTCTTTATAGAACTTAGCATCCACTTTCTACTGACCATTTACAGCCCAGCCCAGCAGATCGCTTGCTTTCCGATGTGCGGAAGCTGAGAAAAGATGGGAGTGGGAGATAAGGTGATAGATGTCATTTCTCTGAAACTCTTCCTGAACAAAACAATTTTGCCATTGAAAAAAACTGTTCTCATGCTCTTTAAGTACCCCAATTTTTTATTCCGTGAACATTGTATTTGTATAAAAACTGACTATCTTAATATGACATCGAGCCCGAGCCCACCCGAGCCCGAATGCTGCTTGAAGTTAAAGGGCCGGGGTCCGTCTCGGGCTCGGGCTCGGGCCGAGCCCGTCTCATCTCTAATAGGCAAGGTTTTGAATTTAAAAAAAAATCCAAAAAGCTCCAATTTCAAATTTTTTGTCTCAAAATGGTCATTTTCTTTCAATTTTGAATTGATAGAGTAATAGAGATAAGCCTTTAAGCATACAAATTGAAAAAAATTAAGCACATTTAAACATGAGTATTTTATAACAAAGATTACGATTAACAATGAACTATCAGTTCAAGGGTCACCTATTTCATTTTAGTATGATATAAGTTGAAAACAATTATAATTAGCTATATTGTATTAATAAGTGCCCAGGCAACGCTGGGTAATAAGCTAGTCTATATATACAAATGGATGGATGTTTGTTCTATATGCAAATAGTTTTTGTCGGATTTTCATCGAACTTGGCACAGAGGTTCCTTGATGCACTAGAAATCACATAGATGGGGTTTTGAAATTAAAAAAAAAAAAAAAAATCCAAAAAGATCAAAATTCAAATTTTTTGTATCAAAATAGCCATTTTCTTTTAATTTTGAATACACAGAGTAATAGAGATAAGCCTTTAAGAATACAAATTTATAAAATTTAACACATTTAAATATGAGTAGACGAAAACTACGGATTTGTATAAGGAAAAAACACACATACATCCATTTTTACATGTATAGATTCTGCAGCATCCCAGTTTTTGATCAGCGACAAATGTTGGTACTCCACTTTTAAAGAGCTCTCAATAATACTGAAAAGGGAGTAAACACAACTGAACAAACATGCTAGTTGGATAATCGTACTGCACTAGTATGTGATTTTAAAGGTTTTACTGTTGGCAGGGACACAAGACTCGAGAGAAGTAAGCAGCAGTTTTTTTTTGCAGAAAATTTTAACGAGAGAAGAGAGTTTGAAGACTTTTTCCAGAAAAGAGTTTGCAGACAGTTTTAAATTTTATTTAAATCTGCTTCGAAGCATATTAAAACTTTGAGGATCACCGAAACTGGACTAGTTGAAGCCTGATTTTTAGATATACTCTACTTACGTCTTCAGATCTACACTACTTACTGATTTTTAGATTTACATTACTAGTTGAAAATC
Organism: Uloborus plumipes; assembly: GCA_038373865.1. NCBI lineage: Eukaryota > Metazoa > Arthropoda > Arachnida > Araneae > Uloboridae > Uloborus > Uloborus plumipes. Next base: position 28,237 of record JAXGGA010009307.1, read on the forward strand.
TGTGTTAGTTACTGATTTTTAGGTCTACACTTGTTCAGCATGTAGCCAAATTTCCACGTTCAGCATGTAGCCAAATTGCCACACCAGTCTTGTTTCAAATAATTACCCTCCTAATTTGGAGTAATTTAGCATGATCTGTTTCAGTTACTCTGTTTGCACAATTTGCTTGTGTGTGTGTGAAAACCTTTTGCAATAATGAATGTTTTTTTTAAGCTTTTACATACATGTTTAATAAACTATTGTTTTAGCTATAGTTTTAACCTGTGTGAATGTTATTGATTTTTTAAAGATGTTGCATTCACCAGTACTGTTATTTACTCATACTTTGGAGTATCGAGAGTGTAGTATATATAGATTTAACAAAGAAATAAACCATGTATAAAGGAAGTGGTAGAAATATTAAATGGATTGTTTATGAATTAAAATTCCTTTTCTTACAAAATGGATAATTCAAGCAATATAAAGTCACCAACAGCTTTGATTATGAGAGGGGGGAAAAACTGGACTATAAGTTTTAGACATTAAAGTATGCACTAAGAATTTTGGAGCACATTTTGGTAAGAAACATGGAGTAAAACTATTTTTTGCGAAGTTGAGCAGTTTCACTTTGAGGGATTTCACTTTTTGTGGGGAAAGTCTGCAAAATGAGGATTAGTTGAAAATCTTATACATATTGAACAAAACCACTAAGTAGCTTACAGGAGATGGAAAATATAAAGAGGTGAATAATTTGCACTACCTTGTGACCAGAGATGAGAGGAGGTTTGTTATTTGAGTATTGAGCACAGTGATCTTCTCCATCACATTGCCAGGTACGTTAAGTGGCACTTGCCCACAGAGAGTTTCAACCTGTCTAATCTGTTGGCGAATTTTCCAGATTATTTCAGCCAGAGCTTCACACCTGAAATTATATTTACTTCTCAAGTAAATAACAGAGTACTGAATGATTTACGAACATTACATTAACCTACAAAAAACGACACAATGCAGAGGTTGAAAACACCCAAAATGTAGAACAAAGGAATACTTTCAAATAACAAAACTAGCAAACAGAATTTGAGAAACAATTATTATTGCTGGCATTACCTTTTCAATATTTTTAGTTATACTACCAATGCAATCATTTCCACAGGTATGAAAGTACAACCTTGTAGAATGAGTTCAATCTGAGTAGCATGTTGCAAAAAACTGACAAATTTTGAAAATACATTATTTTTACTGCAATAAGTTTTTTTGGCAGTATTTAAATATTGAAACTAGTTAACAATTGCAATCAGCTACCAAAAGTGTTTTTGCTATATATTATACATTTCAGCTCTGAATCTTTGAAATTAATTTCGTTTATTTTAGTACCCCCCCCCCCCCCCCCCAGCCTTACAATTTTTTTATTTATCCATTCAGCTGTTTAATATTTATGTTCTTAAAAAGAAAATTTGATGAAAATCTTTTGGGTAGTTATGCATTAACTAGGTTTTAAAGCTTTTGATCATTGAATTGAATTAGATTCAAATTTTAGGATACACATCATCATTGTGAGAGAAACTAATTTGTCTAATTGAAGATACATTTAAAGAATGAGTAAAAATTAAATAAAAGTAACAAATCTTAAGTTTAAAAAAGTTTTATAGCAATAAACTAAATAGCAGATAATTATCTCAGAACATAAAGCTCATGTTCAACAAAGATAATAAACTACAATAAAGGATAACTTTTTTTTTTTTGAAACTTAAAGTAAGGGCCCTGCTCCATGTCAGCAGAAAACGCGACCGAAACCGAAAATCCGGGTACTTTCCATAGTAATACCATTTAATCCGTTTTACGTTTCTGCTTTACGTCAATGTGGAGCAGGGCCCTAACAGACCCAAAATCAACTGTTACAGAATTAACAGGATATAAAAAAAAGCGTAGGCTGAGATAAATTTTTAAACTAATAAATGCCTAGTAATGAGAAATTTAAGCGAACTGATATTAAACATCTTGTTTACATAAAAAGTAAATTATTTGGTCAATGATTTAAAATTTTCTACATGAACACAGAAATTAGTCACACTATTGTAAGCACATTATCTTTCAGCACAGTGCTAAATATGCTGCACATTTTTATGGCTACAAAAACCTTATCAGTTCCAGTGTTAGTGTCGGCTAATTACAAAAAGGTGGGTTTCTTGGCTTTAAATGCTTTACCACAATGTTTTCATATCATTTATATTTTTACTGAGGTACTTTGTTTCTTTCCTTTTCAGTTTCTAATTTTACTTTTTCATCTATTTTTTTGTTTTTCTTCAAGCAAAAAAAAAAAAGATGAAGATGTTATTAAAAAATTAATTACCGAAAGGTTGAGCAAAATTTAAAAACTATTGAAAACTAAAGAAAATCAAAATATTATTACCTTAATGTCAGTATAAAAAACAATAAGACTTGATTAATTATAATAAACCAACTTTTTGTTATTTACATAAGAATTTCTGTTTTATACACATCTAAATATATCTTTATTTCTGCATTGCAATTTTTTTTCTGGATCTTTAGAAAAATGATTTCGAATGTTCCACCTCATAATGTTGGTCATTTTCAAAGCATTTAGTAACTAAAAGTTCTTTTTAAGTTTCAGCTGACATGAATATAAAAAATTCGGTTAGTATTGTGACTAAAGAGGAATGATGTAATCTCATGCTTCCATTTATGCTTAAATGAGTTCTTATGTGGGAGATCTTTTCAGCAAGTGCTTTACTGAATTTGCAAAGGAATACTTTTTATAGTGCAATAGACTGCCAACTCGGTTATTTCCATCCATGGACTGCAGTTTCGTGCTTATTATGCACTCATAAGCATGGAATAGGAAAGTAACCGAGTTGGAGGCAAAAATCCTCTTATAGAGCAAAGAGAGCCAAAAAAACTGGCAGCTAATGTGAAATTAGAATACCAGCGAGCGGCCGCACTTGGTAGGGTACAACTCATAAATTTTAAGGCAGAGCTCGGGTATATATTTCTATTGCATGTTCCTGCCTTAACCCTTGCTTAGAGGCGGTTACTCACTGCTCTATACTTTTTATAGTGATCGCTGATACTGAGATTGAATCAAAATACATAAGCAAATCAGTTTTTCATGATAAATTTCTTCAGATTTATATGCTTTTCAATCTGCTATTAAGATATGCACAATTTTAAAAAGTAATAAAACACATCAAGCAATGAACGGAAATAATCCACAACAGATTTGTGTCAACAAATCAACCCCATGTGTGACTTGGTTTACAGCAAGACCAAATCAACAATATTTAAAACACTACTATCTGCAGAAAGGAAAAAAAATTATTGACCAATGCGACACATTTGAAAACATAGTGATAGTTGATTGATATACAGCTCAATATGTCAAGATGGAGCTTATTCCTTTCATGATGTCAAATAAAAATCAAGTTTCCTGGCCTCCTTGAAACTGCATCTATCACATAATGAATTTTATATAAATGCAGAAAGATTTTATTTTACGTGTGGAAGAACAGAAGTTAAAGTACAGACGGTTTCTAAAAGATGAGAAAAGATTTTACGTACGTGTTATGTGTTAATACAAAAATATAAACTACTTAACATACTTTTTGATTTCACGGATATAGTTTTGACATTTTTTTTTTTGCTTTTAATGGCATGCTCAGGGGACATTAAATTTTTTTTCGGTAAAAAAACTTTTATTTAATTTTTAAAAACTTTCATGGAAAGTCAGCTAAAGAGCGAAACTATGACAAAAAAGAAGATTTGGTTAGTATGTACAAAAATAATATAAAAGAATGTAAAATAAATTACCAGTCTTGTATTTGATTCAAGTTGTCTTCAAAAATGACACCATTGCCGGCGAGCTGCTGTCCCCGTTTCCATCGAATTAACTCTATGTCTAGAATTCTCTTTTGGATTTCAGTCAGCTCCAATATCATTTTATGAAAAGTGTCAACCAGATTCTGATAATAACAAAAAGGAAAAAATCTTATTGCTTTTGCCCATAAAAAACCTGTTTGATTCAGTGAGAATAAATTATGGAACATAATATCTTAGGCAGGATGTTTCGATTTTCAAGTGAGCCAGAAATCAATAAAATAAAATTACCTGTTAGTAAAGTTTCATTTCAAATATAAAAATAATAAAGTGCAACTGGCAAATCTGAATAAAGTTGCAGACACAGTAGAAAACAGAATTGGAGAGGGCACACTGATTTTTTTCAACGTATAGTTGTGAAATAAAACATACTGACTGAATAGCATTAGACTTTCTAATTAGTATACTCTCCTGTATGAAAAAAGGCGAGGGAGAGCAAAAGGAAACAAAAACCATATTTCTGGCAGGTTAGAGAGAATAAGGTTTAGCAGCGTGTGTTAGGAATCAGACAAAGATCTAGGAAAGGACAAGAGAGAGTAAATATTATTTTGTGAAAGACCCCCCCCCCCCCCAGTTCATCTTCCCTGCAATAAAGTCCGATGTCAGAAGGAGAAGTATCACATAGCCAACTAGCTACAGTCTACGATTTCTTTCTCGTTTTCGTGGTATCAGCAACAAAAAAATTGCTTCAATATAGCATCATCAAGCCATATTTTTAAGTGGCATTATTATTACAGTAACCCCTCGGTACATTGCGCATTGTTACATCGCTCATTTGAATACATCATGCTTTTCCTTTGTCTCCCAAAAAATTATATTAGAAAAAATATATTTTACAATTGACATAAAGAAAAAAGTTATATTTCACAGCAGTTTTGGTGCACATGTCATTGATTTGTATGTTAACTGAACCGTTACTTTTTATGCCTTTAGTTTCATCACATTTCTTGGGTTATTTTTTGTTATCTCCCAACAAACACTATACGACAAAGGGTTACTGCACCTTGAAATGAGTAAGTATCAAAATAAAAATTTAAAAAAAAACACAAAGAAATGGCAAAGGGGAGAAAACAGGTATCAAGTTTCATGTTGCTTTAGCAACCAAAAGGTGGAGAAATGGAAAGAAGATCGATATTTACCATTCTGAGATGGACAAGATCTTGTACTTTCTGTCTCAAAGCATTGTCAAACATGTCTTTTTCATGCTGGAGTCGAGCTACCATTTCTGGATTCCCACTCATTTGTTGAAGCTGGGCTAAATTTGAATGCAATTGCAGAATTAAGGGCTTTTTTTTTTTTTCTCAAAATATTATGTTCACTTTAAAACAAAGCATAGGTTTATTTATTAATATCACCAAAGAAAGAGAGACATACAATTAAAAAAAAAAAAAAAAAAAACTTCCTAACTGCGCATTAAGTTTATATAAACACCAAATAATTATTGTAAAAAATAGATAGATAAAAGAAATAAAAAAATTAATAAAAGAAAATAAATGCGTAAAGAACAAAAAAATAAATAAATAAACAAATACCTTGTCGTTTAGAGCTTTCTTGATATTGAATAACAAAAGCTTCTTGCCCTTGCTGCATTTGTCGTAAGTCATTGGAAGTTTCCTAAAAAGATACCCAAAAAAAAGAGTATGATAAATGTAATTATTAAACTAATTCCACATATTTGATTATCACATGAAATGTTTAAACTCTAAATACTATTTGTTTCAAACTTAATGATTTGTAAGAGTGAAAATGATAGCTTTAGATTCTGCAACTTTATAAAGTCCTGTATTAAATATACTTTTATTTTTAGAAGCATATCACTTACAAACTGGTTCTGATAAACTGAAATACAGGTAAGAAAAACAATAAAGGTGACTTTGCTTTAAGGTTTTCTGATGTCTACAATTTCAACTAATCAAAAATTCAAGAGAATAGCATTTCATACTTTGTCAGTACAACAGGACCAAAAACAGGGAAAATGAGAGTGGGAACAAAGTCTCTCATAAAATAACTCAATTTAGACCTTCATTAATAAAATTCCAAATAGAATCAACAAAAGAATAAAATTGCAATTAAATTTAGCAATGTAGGTTTTAAGGTTGAGAATATTACACAAAAATAATTATTTAACATTCAGCCTTAGAATTAATTGTTCTGTTATAACCCTAACATAAATAGTAATAACATTATCACAAAAATACTGCATCATACCTGGTATCTATTTCGCAACTTGTCAAGAGCTAAATTGATTTCTTGCACATGATTATGGGCATTTTGCATGTGACTAGTTAAGCCTCGGCAAAACTGAGAAAAAAGAAACATAATAGGTATTAATAACAAAATAATCTACTGATTACAAGCAATGTTCGTAACTTAAATCTTTAAGTTTCGTAAATTGATTCCTTGTCTTTTTAACAGCAATATTAATAGCTAAACAAAAAAAAAAAAAAAACATTATACACAGCAGGACGTAAATGGGGCTGAGCTCTGTTCGGATTCTGGAAAGTTAGGCTTCACCATGTGGCCTCTTGTTACCTCAATAGTGATCTGATAGTATTTGTTTTACTAAAGCAATGTTGTCTAGACACAGTACAAGCACTTAATACATGATATACAAAAATTGCAAGATTATTTTTTTTGGTTTGCACAGTACTGTATCATGAAGTACGAAGCAAGTGTACACAAGCAGAGCAGCAGAGCACAGCAGCCTGATCACCTGTCTTGTTGTGGATGTTAATTCAATAAAGCAGATCAATTTGCCTTGTGTACAAATTAAACAATCTCCTACTCTTCCGTCTGTTATAAGCTGTTTAATAACTGTTCATAGATGATTATTTGTGCAATAAAATGCTGCCAAACCTAAATTCAGTGCCTGCACAGTTGCGAAAAACTAGAAGTGCTCATGTGCTTAGACAAAGGAAAAATTAGCATATTCAGTTCCTGAATTCAGTGTCAGTTTGGCTATATGATCAGTGATTGAATAAAAAATAGGGCTAAAATTGAACATTTCTCTGCTATGACTGGTGATAAAACAATTGAACAGTGCCACCCTCAACTCAAAATTCTTTTCTTCCAATTTTATGCCTTCACTTTACAGGTTTAAAGCAGTAAGTAACCGTCCATAAGCCAGGGCTATGGCAGAAACATGCAATACACCACCAGCTTGTTTATTCCATCCATGGACTGTAGTTTCGTGCTTATTATGCACTCATCAGCATGGAACAGGAATTCAACGAGCTGGAGGCAAAATCCTTTTTTGAGCTGTACTGTACCAAATGTGGTTGCTCGCTGGTGTTCTAATTTCACATTAGCTACCAGTTTTTGTTGGCTCTCTTTGCTCTTCAAGAGGATTTTTGCCTCTAGCTCGTTTAATTCCTATTCCATGCTGATGAGTGCATAATAAGCATGAAGCTGCAGTCCATGGATGGAATAAACGAGCTGATGGTGTATTGCAACTTAACAGATTTGTTTGAGTTATATGAAATTCATATTTCTGAGGTTCCACTGCATAAACGCAAAAAAAAAAAAAAATGTTCTCATAAGCAACACTGAAAGTTAAAGACAAACTAAGGAAGCAGTCCTTCCCAAATCGTTAAATTCGAGAAAGCAAGCATTTCAGTTCTTTTAGCTACATTGGTATTTATTGACCACTTAGAAACACTGCACATCTGCATAGTTTTTTTTTTTTACATTTTAGTGCTCTTACTGCTTTCTAGCAATGTAGGATAATAAATATCAGCATAGTAAAACCTAGAAAGTGAATTAATTACAACGGGGCAAAAAATGGAGATATTACTTTTTAGGTTAGGATAGCAGAATTATACTTTAATATAAATAAAAGAAAAATAAAAGTAAATATTTTATAAAACTAAAATTTTTGATACTTTTGTGTGTTGAAACAGATTAAATTTTCAGCCTTAACAGAACTAGGCAACCATTCCAATTCCCAAATTGGAATAATTCTGGATAACTAACAGAAGAAAAAATAAAAGTTGGTTTACCAAAGTTCAGAAAAATAGCTCAAATATTTCCCTATATTGTTGTTTCTCCTCACAATATTGACCATTAAGTAATGACCGAAATATTGGGACAAAAAAGTGAACCAGGAAAAAAATAATAGTAAATAAATACTAGGCCCCAAAGATAACAGAACAGAATTGAGAGAAAAGAAGCATTACTTAGAGCACTATACTGCCTTGGTAAGCACAAAAGTCGTATCTGCACTTTTTAACAAAATTGAATCATCGCCACCAGGAGGCTCTTTGTGACGTATTTTACCTAAATACAAAATTATATGGTCATTTGAGAACGGGAAATATTTTCTGAAAAAGTTTCTTCTGAATCAAATACATGGTGGGGCAAAACTTTAAAGAGTTATATTTCAGTTTGAGCTCGACTGCTGATACCACTTTTGCGCTTAGCACAGCAGTATAGACATTAAAAATTCAAGGAACTAAATTACAGTGAAATCAAATTTTCAAAAATATTTTTCCAATCGCAAACATTAATGAACTTCAAAAACTTGAAAAACTCATACTATACTCACATCTTCAGCCTGCTGCAGGATGCGCATTTCGTTTTGTAAACAGTGCTTGATGATTCTCACAAGTTGGTTAGGATTACTGGAGTATCTCTGCTATAAAAGCAATAATGATAATAATAAGACATGCTCTAACTCAAGCTCTGATAATTCAAAAAATAAAATGTTTATTCCTCACGACTGTCACTGAATGTTTTCTGTAGCTTCGTGGTACATTTCAAATTTAATCAGAGAAAAGCAAAAAAAAAAGGGGGGGGGGATTTTTAAAAGCTGATTTTTAGACAGCCATTAGTATCTATGTAAATGTATAAACTGCTGAAAAGATTTGTGAAGCACCTGAAAAGATTTACTAAATCCTAAACCAATGCTTGAATGATATTTTTTAACATTATAATATTTCATACCAGTGCAAATTAACTTATATAGGAGAGACACGATGTGCTCTAAAATTCCGAGTTAAAGAACATGAAAATTGTGTTAAAAAACAAGATTTCAAATGCTTTTCCATTGCCCAATTGGTCATATTTTTGAGTTTTCCTCTGCAAAAATTATCCATAGTTGTTCTTCGATTTTTGACTTAGATTTTTGGGAATCCTATTATATCTGGAAAAATTCTCATTTTGTTGTCAACGATCTGTCTAGCACCCCTCCTTTCCCTAATGTTTAGAAATCTTTTATTTAAAAACTTTTTCATCTGTGACGTAATCCTTGTTGCGCAGTTGTAGTTTTTGACCCGTAACGTTTTTGCGGACCTACTATTTCTGTTCGGTGTATTACAAGGGTCAATCTAGAGAGAAATTAGGTTCGTTAAAGGACCCTTCACAAAATTCAGTCACTCAAAAAGGGACCCTTCACAAAATTCAGTCACTCAGAAAAGGACCCTGCACAAAATTCAGAAACTCACAAAGGGATCCTTCACAGAATACAGTCACTCAAAAATGGACCTTTCACAAAAACATCACATTCGAAAACTGACTCTTCACAGAAATCCGAATTTAAAGAACGATCAGGAATATTTCTAGCCGTAACTATTTTTCACAAAATTACGCATTAGTTTTCACAAAATTCCAAAAACAGGACCTTGGTCAAATATCCTGGATTGACCCCTGATTTACCTTCTCTTGTCTAGCATTCCTTGTTCACTTGACTGTGGTCAGTTGAACCAGCCTCTTTTCGCACTGATGATGGGGTTTCATTTGTAATAGCCCAGAAATAGCTATTTGCTAGAGTTTTCAAACTCTTTTTAATATTTTATTTGTACTTTTGGACACGTTGTCTTGTATTTTTAAGTTAGTTTTTGACTGCTTTTCTTACAAACCATCCATTTGGAGTTTTTTTTTTTTCTTCATTGAAAATTGAGTCACTTTTTTTTAAAACATTGTTCTTGTTAATACCCTTTTAACATCTTTTGTAACAAAAATCAACAGAATATAGAACATGGAATCAAATTTTATATTGATTTTACAAATTTCACGAGAAATAGGTTTCGTAAAATCCTCCCCAAAATTAAGGTATAATTATGGCCCTGATACTAAGTGCTGACCGTGCTAAGTATTAAAGCTGCCATAAATCAGAATCTCATCTCAAGATTATTACTCGGAAGTGTTACCATTTCCTGCTAGGATTCATTATTAAGACTTAGAGCACAATAAGATTAAAATAATATTTTGAATTCAGATTGATTTTTATATTTTGCATAGCACAATCCAGTGCCTTATTCCGAAAAGTCGATCTATTTGATTAACACTTGTGACAATTAGAATATTGATGGATCCCCCCAAAAAAAGTAAAGATCATTCACCTTGAAATCGGAAGCAGCTTCACTCAACTTGACTCTCATGAGGAAATTATCACATGTTGATATTTTAGCTTCTAGCTCCTGAATTAGCGTATTCACTATCTGGGCAAGATATGTATCATGCTGGGGATTATCTGGATCTAGTTCTTCCCTGATGAGAGAAATCACATAAACTAAGCACATAGAAATTTAAGAAGCAATACAAATATTGAAAAAAAAACCTATGAAATAGATCAATAGGATTTTGTGGTTTTACGAAAATATTTTTTTTTACAATTTAAAATGGTAGAGTTTTTGTAATTAACATTTTAAATACTATGATCAACTGATGTCCAGTGCAAGACATTAAGTTAATATTTAGCATGTTTTGATGTTAAATGTTTCATATAATTTGCCAAATGCACACAGGGCAAAGTAAAATAGTTTATTTCATGTATTAAATCACTAAAGTATTAATTACTTAAGTAATTTACATTTCTTTATTTATTAATTCACTAATTTATTTATTCATTCACTACTTTACTCATTCATTTATTTTTTCTCATATATTAATTAATCGAAAGTATTACTGTCACGGTAATGACAAGCTTTTCGACATCAGTTTTCAGACTTCGGAGCTCAAGCAAAAGTTAAATTCCTCCGAATCTGTTGCATTCTTGTAGCTACATCTTTTTAAACAAACATTACAGTTTAATACTAATAATGTTTCAGTCATAGCTTTAAAATATCAAGTTATAACTTTTTAATAACTGTCACATGTGGAACATTTTGTGCTTTTTTCATGTTCAAAGGAATTAAAGATTTACTAATGAAAAATATAATTTATGGTCCAAACCAAAAAATAGCTACCTTGATAAGAAAAAAAATATATCTACAAAATATTAAAATTTGCTATTATAATTTAAGTTTCATAAAGTAGTATGCATAAAGATAGAATTTTAACAAAATAAAGAATGTAAAGTAAAAGTCAGCAGGCGTTTTGCTGATAGTCTTAAGAAAATAAATGTTAATAGTTCTGAATGTCCGTAAATTTAAAGCAACCTCTCCTTTCAGCAGAAATCAGTGGTGAAATAATTTTAACAATTTTTTTACTTTGTTAAACAGTTTTGCTTGGTTATTTAGGTCATTTAACCCGTAAATGGTAATATCCGTCTGTAGGACAGGTTAGCTTAACAGTTGTTGTAACAGGCGTAAATGTCAGGTTGAAATGTCCACCTTCCAGCTATGATTCAGTTGATCCATCACCTTGATTGTGTTTGTTTACCTCTGATGAAAATTTCGTGCTTCACTATAATTTTGCAATTTGAAAATAAAAAGTTGAAAAATTTTATTTGTTTGGAATGCTCCAAAAAAATATGTAATATGTGTGTACAAAATTTGTAACTTTGTTTTTCTTTTAATTGATTCTGAATCATGTATATATAAATCTTCTTTTATTTTATTACATTTTTAAATATTAAAAAATTCTAATTATATCTTCATTTTCGTTTGTATTGTATTATATTGTCATAAATTATTTTTGTGTTCTTCAATTCGTTTGTGATCCTTACTGATATTGTCATATTTAATTTAATAAAGTTTTAATAAAAACTGAACACGAATTTTTTACTGGACTTCTACACCCCAAATGCAGAAGACAAAATAAACTTAGTCTCATAGAAGGATGTTACTGGCAGTGAGTTGGAGGGATGTTACTATTTACAGGTTAAAATACCCAAGAAGCTTTGACGGCTTCATTACATTCGTAAAATATGTGTCACTTTTCACAACCAAGTTGTCTGTGCCAACCAAGTGGTCAGAAGTCTGACAAACACGAAACTGCAACCAGTCGAGTTTAAGCACGAAACTGCAGTCCATGGATGGAAATGACCAAGTTGGTGGTGTATTATGGCCCGTTTGCACTGCTGAAATTAAGCCGTTTAAGTTTCTTCCAACCCACTGCGCATTCACTTAGCGCATCTTAAGGTCGCTCAAGTTGAGCGACATTTTACGATTTCTCACTCAAAGATGGCTGCCGCTTTGAAACGTAAACAACTGGGCAGATGAAACGTTTGCCCTGTTGAACTTACACAATTAGTGCATTGATAAATTACAAAACAAAATAAGCGTAATAGATTGGTTCTGAAGGCATGGAGGAGAGTCTGAAGAATTATGGATTCAATAGAGCTTCTGCAGAAATCTCCGGAAAAATCTAAAATCTCACCCGGCGTTACAGGTTAGTAGTATTTTTCATATTTTTCTTTTATCTAATGTATACACCTGTGTAACTTTTTTCCATGTAATTAAATGTTCTGAAATTAGTGATTATTTCCAAAATTCATTCATGAGCGTCAAGGATTTTGATTGTTTACAATTACCGATGTTGAATGAAAAAAATTCAATTTGGCGCTATTGGCGATATTTCGCGAAAAATTAACTGAATCATTTTAATATCGACGATATTTAGAAAATGAATCATTGTAAAACATTATTTTGCATTGATTCGTGACAAACTGGGGGTGTAAATGTTGGAATTGATATCTTGTTTACTTTAAGGCACTATTTTAACACTTAAGGCATCTGTCATGGAATTTAAACGTAAAAGGAAGTAGTGTGGCGTTTACACTAATTTTTTTTTAACAACTGCTTTATTAGGCTTTGGAAATAATGTGAAAAATAACTTGAAATTAACCTTGTTTTACATCCTTTTGTCGCCAAAAAAGTGTTAAGTTTCTGTTGCTAAAAGAATTTCACCGATGATTCAAGTTTTCAATAATTCGAGGTACCATAAACCCCATTTTCCTCCGATTTTGCAAGCTACCGTTTTAAAACATTTGCACAAACTGATTATTCGGTTTATCTGCTGAAAAAGCAGTGTACTGAATATTCGGTGTATCTCTACTTTTTACCATACCGTACCTTTAGAGTATTTCTTTAAAGTTATATAAATAATTAAATGTCCTGGATTAAGTGGGTATTAAATGATCACCTGCCACTAATTAAATTTGTGTGTCTTGGGAATGGTATAATTTTATGAGCTATAAATTTCCGGAACTTAAATGAATTTTTAGAAATAGTTTTTTGAAAAACAAAGAAAATGATGAAAAATAAACATACAGAAATAATCAAACTACATAATTTTGAAAGTTGAAGTGTACAAAAAAAAAAAAGGTGCTGGTGAACTAGATGCTGTTCAAGTTGTATGTACGACATTTTTCATCAGAGGGTGAACCGTGTTGTTGTGATGCATGATACACAGATGATGAGAGTTTTCAGTAGCTTGAGCCCTAATCACCTCCAATTTTCGTAGTGTGCTTTAGGTACACAAAATAAAAAATATGAGTACATTTGGTAACCTTAAAACGGGTGAATTTCATTACAATTTCTTGTTCTACTTTTATTTACAGACTCTGTAATTTTCATGATTTGTTTTGTTTATTCTTTTCAGAGGCCGAAGATAAAGACCGCAGGAACGAAAAAAAAAAAGATTTTTGGGGAAGCTCTTGCAGAAGTTTAATGAAATGCAGAAAGCATATGATGAAAACTCGAAAGAAATTTGTTCGCTAATGAGACAATCATTAGAAAATGATGCAAATGTCATTGTGATTATGAAGGAACAAAGAAATGTTTTAAAATCATTACTAAATAAATAGTACTCAATTTCATGTGTTATCTGATTTGTTATTTTGTTTAAAAGATTTTTTAATATGCATAAAAGAAGTAACTGTAGTCAGTGACTTCATTGCTTGGAAAAAAAAGTAAACAAACTCATAAAAAGTCAAATTTTATATCATTTCAAAACTAATGTCTCCTATAAGAGAACTTTATTAATTGTCATTCATGTAACAATTTCAAACTTTTTCAGCTTTTATGCCAATTGTGTTGAAAACAGAATTGTTTTCCGAATTTTAGAAAAGGCTATATCCGCAAATTCCCCTCTGTTTAGTTTTCCTTCTCTTGACTATACTGTCGTGCTACGCGCAAAAGTGGAACCTGCAGTCAAACACAAATTCGGATACTACTCTTCAAAGTTTTGCGCCACCATGTACAAATGGTGCCCATGTAATGGTACATATGCTGCAGCCCCCCCCCTCCTCCCGCAAAAACTCTGCAGCTTTATTTCAATGTGGGAACCATCAACGGCTCCACAGCATCGAGGAAACCCCCATTCGCTTTCAAACAGCCCAACAACGGTGGACATCTCTTCCTGTGTGGATGGAAATTTTATAACTTCTGGCTGGTAATTTTTCACGAAAAAGTCACAAAATTCCAGAACACATTCACAAACGGTGGACTTTTGAACACCCAAAAAGGTGGGTTATAGTCCTGTAATCCGCTGAAGAGGCTAGCTTGTACAGGGCAATAGCGATCTTTTCCCCGCCAATCATCGCCAAAATTTGTTGTTTAAAGTTTGCACGTTTACCTCTTGAAAACAGTAAACTGCATAAAAGATCACAGTTACAGTTAATCAGAGCTACTGCCGAGGCATTTAAATCTTCGAAATTACAGTTACAGTTAATTTACCGTTCCACTCGAAGCAGCGGTTTACAGTTAAGCTTTAAGTGCGTTCTCCAGTGCAAACAGCATTCAAAATAAGTGCGCTTGTGATTGAGTGCACTTATTTCGCAGTGCAAACGGGGTATTACATGTTACCACCTTAGCCCTCGCTTAGGGGTGGTTATTTACTGCTTTATACTGATAAGGAGGTTCCAGATTCAAATTCCGGCTTCGACATGGATGTACTTTCTCTCTCCGTCTTTCTTCTTCTTTGTGTGAATGTGTTCTGTGATGTGAATGGTTGGCTTACCCGATAAACAATTCATTATGACACGTGTGTACTGTGGAAGTCGAAAGCACGTGCGATCTCTCCCCCAGTACAATAAAAATTATTAATTTCTTCTATGTGTGCTTTTTCATAAAGTGTTTTCTTTTCAAAACATTTACTGTCTGGCACAGTGAACCTTACAATTTAAAAGCAAAACTAAGAACAAAAACGTGGACAGTCAACAAAATCAAATGCACAAACAATAAATAAAAATTGGGTTTCTTCCTCTGCAAGCTTTAGGCGGTATGTTATTTGTTATGCATTGACAAAAAGTCAATTTTATTTCTTACTTATGTGTTTAAAAGTGCTTAATAACGCATTTTTAACTATCTCTTCACAAAGGAATAGTTTTAATTGTCCACAAGAATTAAACAGTAATAAAAAATGAACAAAAAATTTACACCTACCACGGTTGTTTTTCGATCCATGGTGCAAGAGCACATCTCACGTCTATAGGAAAATTATCTCCATACACTAATCCCACTTGTTGCAGTGCCTCACCATGTAGTTGCTGCACTCGTGCCCAATGAGCCATCTGGAGATGAAACAAATTTATATGTAACTCTTTAATTAATGGAAAACAAATTCAGATCTCCATCAAGTAATATCAAAACATTTTCATCAGATATAAAAAAAACCTAAGTGTAACAAAAAGATATTTTTTAATCTCTTGTCTCAATTAAAATGTAAGGTGGTTCACGAATTTTTGTTCAGAAATTACCTGATCTTTCCTTGAAAATTTGTTTTACCATATTATGCCTATATACTTCAGATCAGTTTTTTTTTAATATTTAAATGAATATAGTCTGGCTCAGATGATTTGCCTTCTGATTGGCTAAGCTTAAACAATTCATATGTTGACATAGGGGTGAGGAATGCCGGATTTAGTTGATGATAACTTGATGTAGCAAATTACTGGCATTGTGCCATTCCTTTTACAACCCCAAAGTAGGATCAACCACCCTTTTATCACAGCCAGACTATACCATGGGATACCAAGAGAATAAAACAAAGAAGGATTATGCATGCAACATAAAGCAAAGACTTGTGATAAAATATATTTAAAATGTGAGGACATGGCTGCCGTGCTAAGCACAAAAGTCGTATCTGCTCATTTTAACAAAATTGAGTTACCGCTACCAGGTAGCTCTTTGTGACGTATTTTACCCAAAGACAAAGTTTTATGGTCATTTGAGAACGGAAAATATTTTTAAAAAAATTCTAAAAAAGTATCATCTTGATCAACTACACGGTGGAACAAAACTTTAAAGAGTAATATCTCAGTTTGAGCATGACTGCAGATACCACTTTTGCGCTAAGTACGGCAGAGGGAGTGATACATAGTACACTAATTTTCAGTTCTGAGCAATGAATTGTTAACATTTATACTTGAATTTTAAGATCAGCAATTGAAATTTCAGCTAATTAACAAGCAGAAAAGTTGTGAATCAAAATTAAATATAGGACCAAAGCTGGAAAATAAGATTTTGCATATCAATATAAAGATCTATAACTTTGAGTGATGAATATTATTGCTAAAATTAAATATTCTCACTAACAATACTTTTTTAGAAACCATCAAATAAACAGTTGAAGTAAGCATGAAAATTAATTCTTGGTTTCTACTTTTAGTCTTGAAATACACAAAATATTTAAAATTTAAATAAACAATGAATAAAATACAAATCTTAGTTGGCAGTTGTTTCCTTTATTATGCACAAATGTTTCATATAATTTAATCATCAAATATATATATATTTATTTGTTTATTTAATTTTTATTGTTATTTACCAGCTGCTGGCAGTAGCTGAATACTTTTCCTGTAGCTATCAAAAATTTTAAGTGGCTACCAAAGTTTCTTGAATTAGTAACCATTGGCAACAAAAAAAATCTCTGAATCTGCAGCATTACTTAAAGAGAGAAAAAAAAATGTCATAATATTTGAAAATTATATTTTCACAAGAGTGTGTGTGAGGGGGGGGCTTAATTTTGGGATACTTGGGAGAAAAAAAATCATAACATTTTTCAGAATTACAGGGTGTATGAGTGCATGCTACACATGTGAAAACTTTCTTTTGATTTGCTGTGTAAAAGACACTACGATAAATTATACTTAAAAGAGAAGGGAATGAATTTTTTATACATACTGAACATTGCCAAATTCAATCAAGTTGCAGAAAATAGACCTACAAACAAAACAAAAAAAGAATTATTCAAATTTTTGTACAGTATTTCATTAATTAATAAACAACTGCTGAACCAGAGAAGGAGAAAAACTACATTTAAAATAGCTCATCAGAAAAAAATACTAAATTATATTTATGCATCAAAAAAGAAAAAAATCAGTTGTGATTGCTACATGATACTTACAAATGGATGAATATTAATATACAATACAGTGCAGAGCGAAGTTTAGCAGGGGTCTGTCCAGGATTTTTCACAGGATCCGTTTTTTGTGAAAAACTAAATAATTTTGTGAAAAATCAAATAATTTTGTGAAAATCAAACAATTTTGAAAAAAAAAAAAAAAAAATTAATGAATTTCATTTATTTTCCTCTTAAAAAAGTGTATTAACCATCAAAAATGCGAAAAGTCCGATTCCTGTAGCGGATGCAAAGAGATTGCAGTTTTCAAAGTGATCATTCAAGTGATACAAAGGCATAAAAACGGAGTATAAAATAATTTTTTCGGTGAATTTTTTTTACAATTGCACTTAAAGGTCAATAGTAAACATATTATTAATGTCTGTTAACACAGTTAATGCAAAAATAAAATGGAACGATCATTTAACATTTAGACTCATAAAATAACAGTTAATTTCGCTTTAAAAATTTTAAAATAATGATCTGAGCAAAAAATAAAGCGAATTTTCAATCCTAATTCATTCCTAATAAAGAGTAATTAGCTTGAAAAGTAAGTAAAATTCGATTTTCATATCGGATGCAGAGATCGCTTTTTTCAAAATGAAAGCATCAGAAATATAAAAACGGTTTTTAATAATTTGTTAAAGTCAAAAATTTTAGAGCTATATTTCATCAGGTTTATATGATGAATGTCATTAATAATCACCGACATATTCGCCAAAAATTCGGGGAAAAAATACGGTAGGGAAACATAGCAAAACAAACAATACTAAACTTCCAATATTAACAAATGCAAAAATACATTAATTCCTGAATATAACTAAAACACCACCCTTGTAAGAATTAAAAATAAATAAATAAATGAAATAAAAAAAAGATAATTTTCCGCCAAAATAAGGTCAAAACATCGCACCAAAGACACAGATGGAAATAATTTTAATTTTAAATAGCTGATCCCTCTACCCAGACGCAATCCCATTTTTTCTCCAGCCCTAGCTATCTGTTTGCAGTTCTAAGTTCATTCTGCTGATAATTGCTATTACAGTCAAACCCCGCTATAACGAACCCTCAACGGACCGAATTGAGAGATCGCAATAACCGGGGGTTCGCTACATCCGATTTTCCAAAAAAAAGGCGAAATTCGGTTGTACAATACAAAAATAAACATCACAATTGCACAATGATTTCATTTGTAGTTAAGGTAATAAAATGAAGAATGAAAAATAAATAGTAACTATGTTGTACTCAATAATAAACAAATTAAATTTTACCTTTTTTTATTTATCCGCATTATGAAAAAAAGACGTTATTTTAGGTTGAAAACTTTTAGATTTTATATACATCTCTTCAATTTTTTTCTGGCTCCTGTAATAGGCAGATTTCTGCTCCTCTGTAGAAGTGAACCATTTGAAAAACGCTTCGTCCACATTTTACCTTTCTGTCTTTCGCAACTTCTTGCACCCGTTAATGTTTCTTTCATATGCAGAAACTATGGCCCCCGATTCTTCCACATGGTGGCAACAGTTGACTTTGAGAGGGAAAATTTGTTACAAAGTGAGGATTGAGTTTCCCCACTTTCTAATTTTCTGATAAACTGCACCTTTTCCTCCACAGAGAATGCTTTTCATTTGTTAGCCATGATGCGATTATCCACAACGGACAGGAAACTGAAAATGAGAGCAACACGAGTGACAATAATCTTGTCCTTCGACCAGAGAACCAGTTAAAAATTGAGGGAGCTTGAAAACCGGATCGCCCCTCCCCCTCTCTCGAAGAAGCAGCTGCTCTTCAAAGGAACAATAAAGGAAGAATGTGGTTCGAACTCTGGTCATTTCCAAGAAGAAGGGGTAACCATTGTAGAAGGTGGTGTCGTGTTTGCTGAGAGAACAATTGCTAAAGAATGTCACTGGGACACGTGCAAAGAAAAACTTGAAATTTCCAGTTATTTTAGGATCGCTATAGCCGATTTTCCCGCGTTTCTGGATCGCTATAAGCGTATGAAATTTCTATTAATGACATAGGGTTTCAGTTCGGACCAAATAAAAAGTTCGCTACAACCGGGGGATCGCTATATCCCGGGTTCGCTATAGAGGGGTTCGACTGTATTATTATTTCCTTTATGTTTAAGTCCATAGCAGGGAGGAAAATCCTTACTCTGCACTTCCAGAGATATCTATAACAACAGCAACATCGCAGCAAGCCACTTTGAGTTGCATATGATAAAACAAACAAGCAGAACCATTAAAGCAAAACAACTACCTTTTTTAAGTTGTTATTTTCTTTAAAAGAAACCAACAAAAAGTGCCACATTTTGCACTAAAGATTTTTGCTTGCAGGAACATCACAGGGCAGGCAGGAAGTGCCGACTTTTTTTTTTTTTTTTCGCAAAGTTAGCACATAAGCGATTCCCTTCTTTACCTTCAGAAAAGGCCCAAAAGTTATGGGCTTTTACACAGAAATATGCTAAGCATTATTTTGATTTCAGATTTGCTTTTTTAATGAATAATGTGTGAAATGTACGTTTGTTTGATCAGCATTTTGTGAAGGGTCCGTTTTGCTTGATCGCATTTTTGTGAAGGGTCCGTTTTGCTTAATCGTATTTTTGTGAAGGGTCCGTTAACGGACCCGATTTTCCTCTGGCCAGACCCCTGTTTAGGCACAATGCAAATATCTGCACAGAATACAATAAAGTCTCAGAAAGCGTCTATGTTTGCACGCGCTGAGTTCGAGAGCAACCTTGATGATTTCGCTAAAATATTCAGCTTTTGTTCCTTTTCGCTCCGGAAAGGCTTGGCACTATAGCTGAAAACTGGGAAATTTGGTTAGTAGCCAGTGGCCAGTGGACTCAATTATATTAGTCTCCACCTTTTAAAGTTACTCGCCACTTTTTAAAACTGCAACTAACGAAGCACTGTTAATACGTTTTATATGTTTTTAAATGGGTTTCAGAAGCGTTCAATACATATTGATGTAAACCAACAAGTTGTATATTTATTTGTATGTTCCTTTATACAGTCCCTTTAAAATCGTATAAACGGTGCTTCACTTTATGTTTCAAATTTTTATGAATAACGAAAAAAAGTATCAGAATATCGCTCACGTAAGAAAGGTGATACAACTCAAAAGCACAAAATTTTACAGAAGAGACGGAAAAGAATTTAAACTTTAAGTACAGCCTAAAACAAGGAAAAGTTCAGTTTTAGAGCATTAGTAATTGATTTTGCAAGCCATAGAGACCCTTATGATTTTTTTTTTTTTTTTTTGTAAACATCTCAAACTGTTATATATTTCTACATGAACCGCAAAATTTACTCATTTGCTCAGTCATAAATAAGATCAAGTCAAAAGTAATTAACCAGTTTCATACTCTATTCATTATACTTAACTAACATTTTATATAGAACAAAAATGCATAGTTATACGTATCTTCTCTATATATATTTGCTGATTTTCTGACTAAAAGAATGTACCGTATTTTCGGGTAGATAAGACGCACCACCGTATACGCCGCACTGCACTTCCCAAATTAGGGGAGAATAAAATGTGTTTCATCAGATACGCCGCATCCGCGCCGCATCCGCGTATAAGCCGCATAAAACTGTCACAAATTCAATCTGGGAGAACCTACACCTACCACCTACGCTGTATACTGGTATTGACATCGTTCAAAAACAATGACAAAGAATTAGTAACATTGATTTGAAAACAGTGTTTCAATATTATAAATAAATAAAACATTGCAACATTTTGGCGATAACTGCAACTTATAGTAACCCTGTTCTGCTACAGTTGGTTTCTACTGCAACCCTACTTCCCATCCTCACAGCAACAGCTTTGGGTGTTTTTTTTTTTAATTATTTGCTTTTCAGTTGAATTTGTTAGGTTGGTTATGGTTGATGTTTTTTTTTTCTTAATTTATTCCACTTCCTTATTGGATCTAGGAGAATAAAATAACATCTGAATAAGCAGAAATGCTATCACCCTTTTCAAAATAGATCTTTTCAAGGGTGTTGCAGCTCTGGTTTTGGATGTCAGACTCTAATTTGTTTGGTTTTTAAGCAATAACTAAACATAACGTGAACTTTGAAAAAAAAAGACAAAAAAAAAACAAAAAAAAAAACTTTTACATCGTATAAGCTGTATTTCATAATGATGAGTTTTAGTTAACAACTGAAAACATTTAAAAATAGAGTAAAAAATAATGCTAAAAACAAGAAACCAGAGTTAAATTGTTTTTTTTAAACACCTTTTAACGAAAAACGATGTTATTTTAAGTGACTCCTCTTCTTCAATATTGCGCTTTCCCCCACCTGGCTTTCCCCCACCTGACGCTTTCCCCCACCTGGCTTTCCCCCACCTGATCCCTGAGCAGCCATTCCAAAGCAGGTGGCATGTGCAGGGTTCAAAGTGCAAATGACGAATGGCGGTTCCTGTTGTGGCTCAATTTCTCCCTCTAGCGATGGGGAGAAGAGGTGGGGAAAGAAATACATGGAAGTAGAGCAGAACAGGAGGGGGGAAATGTGGTTCGATTGGGAATGTTTAGAGTGACTGAGCAAGAGTGGCGACTGAGGGTGGCGACTGAGGGTGGCGACAATCGATGCCACATTTTTGATGCCACATTTTTTAATCGCCACTTTTGCAACTTCAATCGCCACGTGGCGAGTGGCGACCGCTAATTTTCAGCTATACTTGGCCCGCAATTTTAGACTATCTTTGGAGACGCTAAGAAAATTGATAAGTTTCAAGTAGCCTTTTCCAAAAAATTTTTGCCATTAAAATCAGAAAAATTCAATTGGCTATCTTTGGTGACATTCGAAGAATACCCAACATGAAGACAACTTACATAAATCAGGTGGCTTTCCTCCGAAAATTCTCAGAAATTGAAATCTCAAAAACACAACTTAAAGAATTGTTCGATAACAATGGGAAAAAGAGAATACAGAGGGGGTTCTGGTGCCTTTGATGAACTGTTTTTCTAAACTAAAATCAATTTTAAGGTAGCTTAGGGAAGGAATGAGTCAGTGGCTCTGCAGAACTGTAAAAACAAAATTTTACACTTTTAATAATTATTATGTGAGGGAAAAGCGGCAATCCGGTAGCCCTTTCCATAAACTTTTTTGAAACAGATGTTTTAAGAAATCAAGTTAAGTTTATTTTGGAAGATGTTACATGAAAAGGAGTGAAGTTAGGGATTCCCTCAGAAATATTTTGAAATTCAAATCTTGAAGATGCTTAATGGGTTTGGGTAGCTTCCATTATAAATTTTTTGAAGTGAGAGTCCCAAATGTGCCTTTTAGGCAATCTTTGATGATATTAGGAGAAGGGACTTGTGGACTGTCCTCTGAAAGAAGGCTCGACTCTTGGTCTGGTTCGAAAAGAACAGAGCGCTCTTCAGAGCCCTATCCCGGTTAAACCACGAGTTGTGGTAGGTACGGGGGACCCTGGAGTGTGTGATGATGATGTCCTCTGAAGGGACCACCCTGGGGGCTCAGCTGGTTAAGTCACTACATTGACGAGAACACCGGTTATTCGTGGAGTGATGTCCTCTGAAGACGGATTTTAGAGCCATTCTTAAAGCCTTCAGACTCGATTTTGTCAATCATAATTTGCTAGAAAGTAAAGAGTTAGGAAAAAAACACATTTTGTGCTAGGTTTGGCCAAGTTAAGACACAATTTGTTTCTAAATGGAGGAAAATGTTTCCTTCTAAAAGGGCACATAATAGAAAAAAGTTTGACAACATTTCATATAAATATAAAACTATTTTTAAGTTTCTACATATTTTAATTTTCACATTTTTTAATAAATTTTAGAAAAAATAGATGTATGATAAAAAATGATTTTTGAAAAAACTGAGAAAACTCGGGTTTTAGATCAAAAACCCAGGAGGACTGGGCAATTTCAAAAGTTATAATAAGAATTATACGAACAATAAAACAGGCTTTTTTAAACCCTGCACGAAATTTTTATTTTCTAATTATAAAAATCTACAGTTCTAGCTTTTTTAAATTGATTCAAATTACTAGATACTAGTATAATAATTTCATGCATGCAATGTTACTTGGTGATACTATCTGGGAAAGTAATTTTTCGTTAAGCTTTCTCACAGACAGTTTCCCCTGATGCTAAAAGTGACGCGAGTACATTTCAACACAAAAAAGTAAAGACAGACGACATTTAATATTCAAGTAATTTGTTAAATTGTGCTTTTAAAAATACGAATGCAGTGGGTATTTGTTTTGAAATCGATTCTAGACTAGTTTTTTATAATGTCAAAACATAAAGAACGCACCCAAAACAATCTAAGAAACAAAGGAAGCTGTACAAAATATTTCAATAAATCGACGAAAAGAATTGCTAACTTAGATAGAAAATGATTAGCGAATTCCATTATTAGAAGAAAAAAAACACAAATATGCAGTTATCACATGCATCACAACTGATTGAAAAAAAAATATGTACACAACAAAACTTACAAAATAAACAAATTCATAAACATACCTTCGATCATAAGTCAT
>JAXGGA010009308.1:0-7500 GCA_038373865.1 Uloborus plumipes
CTGTCGGAACATCGTAGAAATAAAGATTGTTATTCATGAATTTTTTATGCTTTCATTTGATAACAAATTATAAAATGTTACGTAGATTTCAGAATAATGGAAACCAAATATAAATTTTTTCCAACCACCAAGAGCTCGCGAGTCTTTCTTTGTCAAACTATGAATGAAAGTATATTTAAAGACATTTCAGTTTACTTTATCGTAATTCCTATCGGTTGATGGAGTGGCTAGCAAATAATTACTGAAGAGTAAAATAATTCTGCAGCGACTTTTCACTACCAAAGCATGCAAGCAATAGAACAATATAAAACTACCATCAAGTATTTGAATGTAATAAATAGGATACATTTTCATCTGCTTGTGACGTGTGATGCTGAGTGAATCTCAAATTTAAGTTTCAAAAGTTGATTTTAAAGTAAAGTTTTTTGAAAAAAACATGTTATATTTTTATTTCAAAATAACAAAAAAACTTCGTTCTAATTTCTTGATCATAAAAACATCATGATGTTTTCATTATGGAAAAAAAAATGGCGCAGTTGTTAACTGGTTTTCCGGAGATATGACCTATTGATCATACCAACTGAAAAAACACGTTTGATTTTTTTATTCCAAAACTACAAAAAGCACCCTCCCAATTTTTTATACATAAAAAGGGTATGATGTTGTCATAACAGAAAAAAAGTGGCGTGCAGTTCTTAGTTGGTAGTCCGGAGATATGACCTATTGATCATACCAACTGAAAAAACACACTTGAATTTTTTATTCCAAAACAACAAAAAACACCCTCCTAATTTTTTATACATAAAAAGTATATGATGTTGTCATCACTGAAAAAAAAAATTGGGCAGTTCTTAGTTGGTACTCCGGAGTCCGGAGATATGACCTATTGAACATACCAATTGAAAAAACACAAAATCTGACTTCAGACGACCATTGGCAAAATTCTATTTTTCACAATCTCATTTTTGTCACTAATATTGAAGGAGAAAATAATTAGCTTTAAAATGATACGTAAACTGGCTTAATTGAATGAAAAATGAGGAAGTTATAGAGCTTTTTCAAAATGCATACCAAAAATAAAAAAGCAAAAATTCTAAAATCAAAATTTCAAAAAATTCTACAACCCTAAATTTTTATTCAAAAAATCTAAAAAAATTAATTTGAGTTTATCTCATCCGTAAAAAAATATTGAACAAAATCCGAGACATGACGGCACGGCCGACTATTTAAATTAGGCGATTTGACGTGGAATGAGCCATTTACTCTCGCAGTGTCAGAAAAGAATGCTGTTTTCCCTGCATTAAGAGTGTTACAGCAGTGCAGAAATATCTACAGTGTATGTGGTTAGTTCGCTATCTCAGCGTTTTTCAACCTTTTTTTACCCGTGCAAGAGCAGTTGAAAACATTAGCAACCGATGCTTTTTTTTCTTCTATTTTACTCCTCTCCCACCCTCAAAAAAAAAGCATTAGCTGACCGTTGAAAACACGTGAAAAAAATTGTTACGGATCAGTGAGACTTGTTTTCTTTTTTTTTTTCTTTTTCTTTCCTTTTCTCTCTTTTTTTTTTGCAAAAAAGAAAAAGAAAGAAAGAAAAGCTTTGCACTTTGCTAAGTATACTAAGTCTATCTCCATTTGATTACATTACTTGAGAACTAGAAATTCTGATAGTAACACAGCTTCATTCCCTTTTATAACGCAACAGCACGTAACATGGTGCATTTATGACGTTGTTTAATTTACTTTTCTTTAACTGAACATTTTGAGATATTTTACCAAATTTTCATTGTATTTCAATTATATCAATAAAATTAAATTTTGATATTGTAAAATTATATCTTCTAATTATTGTAATGAATATTTTTAAAGAGCTAAAGAGGTACTGTCGCCCCCGCTTAATCGGGTAACGGATAAACGAATACCCCGCTTATAGGAATAAAATATCTCGGAACCGATGCCATAGACGTAATGTAAAAGATCCCCGCTTAATCGAGTACCCTGTTTAATCGAATAATGTTTCTTGGAACCGACAGTACTCGTTTAAGCGGGGCCGACAGTATATTACTACTATTTCTGTTAAATTAAACATGAATTTATCAATTAGTGCTATATAAACATGGTGTTGCTCTTAATAAAGAATGGAGAACCCAAAACGTGACTCTTTTTTATTTATGAATGCCCTCCACTGCCATGACAATAACACCTATAATTCAACCGCGACGAGATGGCCGTGTCAATCAAATGAGAAAACGAGTCCATTCCTTAAAATAGGTAGAATTTCTACCCATTCAAATTCCCCCATCAATTGTGAATCCCATTCCTCAATTTTCATCTGCGTATCACCCCTTCCTAAAAATGGACAATCCTGAAAAAAGGAGGAGTCATAGGCCATCTCTGTGAAGTTGAATTATACTAAGCTTCGAATTTAATTCAGAAAACAGACAATATATTTAATTTTTAGTTTTCACCATGTACTCAAACACTGCAATTTTTTTTATTTCTTTATCAAAATTTTCTATTTTTTCCCAATTATATCTATTTTTTTCAATTAATATGGAATATACGCTTTGCTTCATTCAAGTACTTATTTCTTCGGTCCGATCTACAGAGACAAGCTAAACCTCTCAATCAACGTCAACCCTGGTTGAGGTCCAGGGAGCTACTAAGCTTGAGTAGGAAGGATATCAAAATGTCCATTGGGCTTCTTACCAGACAGTGTTCTCTTAATAGGCATCTCAACTTGCTGTGTGTCACTGATGACAAAGCAAGTTTAGGTGCTTAGAGGCAGAAGACAGCTCAAAACGCGTACTGTGTGATTGCGACTTTTATTCTGCTCACAGGTTTGAACATCTGGGGTACCATTGTTTAGATCCCTACGAAATGGCTAGCTTACCTATTAGACATCTGCTAAAGTTCACTTCAGCTATCGGGCTCTATTAACCTCTTCCCGGCTTTTCCCGAGCTGGACTCGGGCAAGCGAAATGTTCCATTCAGGCTCATCCCGAGTGTAGCTCGGGCACTGTGAAAATTAACACTGCACAATAGGGTGGGGCGAAAAATAAAAAGTTTTTCAGATCAACTTCTAATAGTTGCCAAAAGTTGTCTTTGGTGATAGTTAGTTTTTGTGCAAAATTTGAGAAAAATCGGTTAATATCTTCAGGGGGCGCTGCGATCGCAAAGTTTTATCATAGCTTTTATCGGGATTTTATGGTTAAAATATGAAAAACAATGCCGTTAACTAATCTCATTGCATTTTTTTTTTACTCCTAAGATATATTCAAGCATTCAAAGCATACGAAATAACTCAGAAAAAAATAATTTATATGATATATTTATATTTCAAGCATTTAAAAAGAAACAAAAACGTGAAAAAAAGTGATTTTTTTAAAATATAAATATATCATATAAAATAATGTTTGTGGGTCATTTCATATGCTTTTAATGCATGAAAACATCTTTTGAGTAAAAAAAAACGCAAAGAGACTAGCTAAAGGCATTCTTGTTGATATTTTAACCATAAAATCCATAACAAGGCTATGGTAAAACTTTGCGATCGTAGCGCCCCCTGAAGATATGAACCGATTTTCCTCAAATTTTGCACAAAAGCTAACTATCACCAAAGACAACTTTTGGCAACTATTAGAAGTTGATCAGAAAAACTTTTTATTTTTCGCCCCACCCTACTGCACAATCAGTCTTTCCTGAATTATTTCACATGTCCCTTTTATGGTTTCGGATGCTTTTGTTTACTATTGTTGCTACTAGATAACATAACTATACAGTGTTTTGAGCTGTAGATTTAAGATAAGAGTAGGCGCCGACTCCAAAGTATAATGATTTCTGCCAAACAGAAAGCCAACTTTACAGGTAAATACTCATTTATTACTTATTTATTTAAATAGCTACTTTTACATTTATTTAAGGAAATGTTGCATGCGAATGATGCTATTATGTTTAAAAAGATATGTATGCATGAAAATAAGCATAAAAAATTGACATTTTTTGATCCGTAATCCCGAAATAAAATGAGCCTGGAAGGGGTTAAGGGCCATAACGGGATAGTACAATAGACCTGTGGTCGCAGTGCTTGAGCTCCCTTAAGGGCGCCGCCGCTCACTTCATTCATTCAAGCACTTATTTCAGTATGCATTAATTTCTACTTAGATTTAATGCAGAAAAGAACGGTAAAGAATGCAGTTCAGTAGTATTTGTTCTGGACGTATAAAAACTTTTTTTTTCTTATTTTTAGACGGATTTGGATAGAGATTTAGTTGGTGATGCTTGTGACAATAATTTGGACAAGTAAGTGAAAATCCATTATAATTGATATATAAAATAAAATTAATGTAATACAATATTAAAAGTATTTGTTGAAACTTGAAATATGTTTTCTTACAAGTAAAAAACCGTATGCAGCCAAAGATAACGAAATGAACTCAGACAATCGAGAAAACTTTAATAGCGTTGATGTTTTTACAAACCTATTAATTTTCAAAAATTATAATCAAAATTATTCACCATTTTGACCTTATAATACGAATAACTTTAAATTGTAAAATAGCGGAAAACATTTTTGGAACCGCTCGCATAAAGAAGCAAAAAGATTTAGAAGTCCTGTTACACAATCTCTTTTTTAGTTTTCTTCAAGTATATATTTTCATCTATACAGTCATCAGGAGAAACATATATTTTAGTATTGATGAGTACTTTGGATAAAATAATAAATTTTCCTATCGTTTTGGGAAATTTTCGCAAAAGGAAACAACTCTGAGTTAAAACTGGTAAGAAAAAAATATCTGTGTATAGAATTAGAGTACCATCAAGAGTTATGTAATTAAGAAAAAAAATTGAAATAATTTCAGTCTAAATTATAAGAAAAAATCTTTTTTTAAAAATTTTCAATTCAACTTTTTGAACGGTTAGTCTAGTAAACGAAAGTCAAAATTAGGGTGAAAAAAACAAAAAAACATGCAGTTTTGCAAATTGGCATACAGGTACAGGAAGGTCTCCTGATGAACATACTAAAAGTCCCCAGTGGTGAGGGGGGAGCTCGCAGCGCCACCTGGTGTTTTATGGGTGTTTTTTCAGTTTTCGTCTTATATCTCAAAAACTATTTACTTGCGAGAAAAAATGTCAATTAGTGAATTAAAGATCATAAAGTTATCTTTAAAACGCTTTTTTAGTTTTTATTATAGCTATAATAGTTGCCGAGATATTGAGCTTCAAAGTTGGTTAATTTTTGAAAAACCAACTATTTTTTCCATCTTTTCTATTTTTGGAGCCGCCTCAGTGATTAATTTGATATGATTCTTTTCTTTTTTCGACCTGAAGTAGTACAGGTCATTAAGGCGATTTGATTTCTTGAAACGGGGAGGCAGGTTGGGGAGGAAGGAGGCGAGGAATGAAGGACGACCAAAATATGTGCTAGTTCACTATTTTTCCCTCAACCATAGTTCAGCAAACGAAGGCCCTAAGTAAGGGTGAAAAAATAATAATATAGTTTTAAAAATTGGCACACAGGTACAGGAAGGTCTCCTGATGAACATACTAAAAGTCCCCGGTGGTGAGGGGAGCTCGCAGCGCCACCTGGTGTTTTATGGGTGATTTTTCAATTTTCGTCTTTTATCTCAAAAACTATTGACTTGCGAGAAAAAAAATCAATTAATAAATTAAAGAGCATAAAATTATCTTTAAAACGCTTTTTTTGTTTTTATTAGAGCTATAATAGTTGCCGAGATATTGAACTTCAAAGTTTGTCATTTTTTGAGAAAACGACTATTTTTCCCCTCTTTTCTATTTTTGGAGCCGCCACAGTGATTAATTTGATATTATTCTTTTCTTTTTTCGACCTGAAGTAGTGCAGGTCATTAAGGTGATTTGATTTCTTGAAACGGGGAAGCAGGTTGGGGAGGAAGGAGGCGAGGAATGAAGGGAAGAAAAAACTATGTGCAAGTGTACTTTTCACTATTTTTCCCTCTACCATAGTTCAGCAAACGAAGGCCCAAAATAAGGGCGAAAAAATAATAATATAGTTTTAAAAATTGGCACACACGTGCAAAACGGGCTTTTGATGAACGTTCTAAAAGTCCTCGGTGGTAGGGGGTGAGCTCGCAGCGCCACCAGGGATTTTGGGTGCGTTTTTTTCAGTTTTCGTCTTATATCCCAAAAACTATGCATTCGCCAGCAAAATCATCAATTGGTAAATTAAAGAACATAAAAATACCTTTAAAAAGAATAAAGAATGAATTAGTATTTTATAACTGAAATAGATGGAATAGACTTGACATTTAAGTTCTAAACTCGTGAGATTTTGAAAACCTATCTTTTTCTTTTCTTCTTTCTTTATTTTTTGGGACTGCGAAAGGCATATCAATCACTTTTTTCTTAAATTTCGATAGTGCTGTGCTATTTAAGTCAACTAAGGTCCAAGAAGACCTTAAATCATGTTATAAATAAAACGTATACCCTTCTGCAAAAAGGATAAATAATAAAAATAATGATAAAAAAGTCCAAACATTGAAAAAATAGAATAATGCAAATAAAATAATGAAAGTGAACAGATGTAGAATAAATATAAACTAACATGAAAATGACATTGTACTCAAGTTAAATGGATACTTTCGTCGTCTGACTGTTCATCTAATGCGATATCCAATTTTGAACCGTTAAGGCAAATACCCTGGCAGTTTAAGCAAGCAATGCTGCAGTTTATCCTTGATTTTCTGCAGCCGCATCTTGCACCACATCCTTTTGTGCATGAACAAAAAATCATGGAGAGAATGGAGTCAGGAGCAGGAAGCCTTGAAGTTGTTATAAGTTTCCATGATGTACCTGCTTTTTTCCATCCCCAGGCATCGGGTGGAAGTAATCTCCCCAACCACTTTTGAATCTGGTGATAAACTCT
Source organism: Uloborus plumipes (assembly GCA_038373865.1). Classification (NCBI taxonomy): domain Eukaryota; kingdom Metazoa; phylum Arthropoda; class Arachnida; order Araneae; family Uloboridae; genus Uloborus; species Uloborus plumipes. The sequence goes on from JAXGGA010009308.1 coordinate 6,902, forward strand.
TAATGAATGAAATTTTGCGGCATCTTCAGTAGGTGGGAAGGAAGCAAGATCAGGTTTTATTTTTCTTGCTGCTCTCTGAAAAGATATAAATCTCTGTTTATTCAGAGAAGTTATATTTACTGGAGCCCCATATAAGGCTAAGAAAAATTATTGGCCTGCCTCCGCTACCTGCTCTGGGGTAGAAAGGGGATTTGAGAACACTTCCGGAACGTAGCTCAATGATTGATTTTTTTGTAACATCTTTATGAATTTGGCTTTGCCTTTGTTATATGCAGCTGATGTTGTGTCACAGCCGGAGAAAGCATGGAGGAAGAGAATTTGATCTTTGAACTTGCAAGTGTTTTGTAATTCTTGTGAATAAAAAATTTTGGTGTTCACTTTATCTTTGCCTGGTTTGAAGAAAAGAATATTATTATTACTTGGAGTCAAAGCTATTAATAAAACATTTTGGGCCTTCGTTTGCTGAACTATGGTAGAGGGAAAAATAGTGAAAAGTACACTTGCACATAGTTTTTTCTTCCCTTCATTCCTCGCCTCCTTCCTCCCCAACCTGCTTCCCCGTTTCAAGAAATCAAATCACCTTAATGACCTGTACTACT
>JAXGGA010009308.1:12500-52122 GCA_038373865.1 Uloborus plumipes
CAACTGGTTTAGCGGGACCAACACGTAAGCTCTTAAAAGATGGAGGAGACACTTAACATCAACCACATAACAGTTTGGGATCCTCTGAAGAGAACAGGTTGCTCAAAGAAGCTCCATGTTTGGGTGATACAAGAATTACCGAAAAAAAAAAATTGATCGACAGAGCTACCATCAGTAAAACGCTTCTAAGGAGATCCGAAATCGATTCTTTCTGAAGCAAATTATTACAGGAGATGAAAAATGGATTAGGTACGAGACAATGAAATGCATACGATCTCGGTAAAGGGCTGTGACCCACCACAAACGACTTCAAATCCAGGATTGACGGTAAAAAGGTGTTTCGTAGAAATGGAAGGGCATTGCTCATAATGAATTGATACAACCTGGCGCAACAGTAAATTCTGTCCTCTATTGTGCATAACTCAACTGTTTCAATGAAGCAATCAAGAAAATGCGACCAGAATTGGCCAACAGAAAAGGAGTTGTGTTCCACCATGATAATACTAAGAAACACTCATCTTTGATGAATTAGAATAAATCGAAGAAACTTGGTTATGAACTTTTGGTGCATCTAACGTATAGGCCAGACCTTGCTAATTTTGATTATCATTAGTTTCAGTCTCTGAAAAATTCTTTTGATGGCAAAAAATTGGCTAACTGAACAGTCGCTGAAAATCACTTGGCTAAGTTTTTCGCCGATAAACCTTAGAAGTTTTACACCAATGAAATTATGCAGCTACCGAGGGAATAGCCAAAGGTCATAAATAATAATGAGAACATGCACTTCGATTAAAATTAATTTTCAAATAAAAAAAAATTCTTACTCAAAAACTTAAGAAAAAAGCGCGGAGACTTTTTAAATGAGCCAATGTAATCTACGATGGAAAAACTTTAAATGTGGTATTGTATTACATCTGGTGGGTCTTTCGACTAATAACTAAATAATCTTTTTATTATTATTATTATTAATATAATGATTGCTTTAGCGGTTTAAGTAACATACCGTAAAATTGGGTGTATAGGAACAGCGGGGTCAATCGGAACAAAACTTCCCGACCGTACAACGAAATTCTTCATAAATAAACTATTGGGTATTTTTCACCATGAATTTTTTTCTTAGTAAGGTAAGATCATAGGGAGTAGGAAAAAATTACTTTTGTCAATCTGGCAACGCTATTGGCTTCTAAGGAGGGCTGCACGTGGAACGCTAGAAAACATCACATTTCCATAGACTGCAAAACTTCATATGCAAGATCAAACCTTCTTATATTTAAAAACTAAGAGTGGTATGTTTCAATTATACATGTATCTGAACAACAGAATACCGCATTAGAATTTACATTTTTTATAAATTGTGTCATAAAAATGAAGAATTCTGAAAAATGGCATAGAAAAAAAATTTGCGGGGTGAATCAGAACACTTAGTTCTGCTGTTCCAATTCAAACTTATTTGAAGGAAACTTTGAAAAATCAAGATTCTAACCCCAATTCTTCTAATCAAGACAAGGACAAGGTTTTATTACTGTTTATCCCTTCTCGTGAGCAACTAGATCTTAGAATGACAAACAGTTGCAGATTTCAAAAGATTTTTTCTCCAGGAGACTTCTTTTTACTTAAAATACGAGGGGGAAAGTCACATAGACTTTATGTAGCAAAAATCCAGCACACAGACAGTGATGAATAAGCGTAAAAAGCTTTCAGGACAATCCCCGAAACCCAGAGATTTCAAGAAACTAAAGAAAAGGCAGAGTTCATCCCAGGAGATGTTATGAAAAAACTTAAGCCAAGTCACAATTGCTAGTTTTAAGGACAAGTACATATTTGTGGACGACATGAGTGACTTCCATTCATGTTAAATCTTTGTATTTCAATTCAAAAGCATTTCTTAAAATTACTTTTCATTTTTCATAAGTTCAAAATTATTTTGAATTTTGACAAATTATACACGTTTACTATTATTGAAATTATGCATTTAATTGTCTGTTCTTATTCTCCCCCATCAATATTACTCATTTTGTACAGGTTAAATTGAAAAAAAATAAAAATTTTAACAAGTGTTCCGATTGACCCCTATCAGCGGGGTGATTCGGAACACCCATAATTTCCTATATATTTTAATAATAATTTTTCAAAATGCTTTGTCTTCGCTTGGAATATCAAAAGTAAAGCAAGACCGAAGTTTTTACCCAAAAAATCAAATTAAAAAAAAATCTTTTAACTACTTTTTTTACAATCAAAGCTGAAAAGTGTTCCGATTAACCCCATTTTACGGTAATGCTAGTTTAATGTTTTGTTTCATTATTTTTAATATAATATTCAAGCAGGAATTAATATTTAAAGACTTCATGAACATTTTTCTATTTAGTGACTTTGATGGCATTCAAAACAATGTAGATAATTGCCCTGACATACCAAACAGTGATCAGTTGGATACTGATGGCGACGGAAAAGGTAATACACGTTTTATCTCTCTCTCTCTCTCTTCCCTTTATTGCAAAAATACAAACTTATGCTTGTGAAACACATATTTTTTATTATTAATAACATTTTCCGTTTAGGTGATGTGTGTGACAACGACAAAGACAATGACAACTGGATTGATAGTGATGATAACTGTCCCTTAGTATATAACCCTGACCAAAAGGATACTAACAGTAAGTTTGCATTTAAAACAAACAGGTTTTCATGCTACGATCAATTTTCAACAAAAAGTGTTTTCTTTAAAAATAATTAGGATTATTTAAAAAGTGCAGAAAACAAGCAGTATAATCTTTTACATTCAGGAAAAATTAGATGTAGATGGTCTGGAGCTCAATGTTTTATTAGAATAACTCTGAGCCGAAAACTGCTTCGTGGAAGGGTGGTTTCTACTTCTTGAGTTCTTTCATTCACCAAGAATAAACCACTGCTGCGTCTTCACTGGTGAATGAAGAAAATTAAAATATACTTTACTTCTTTTTTTTTTTGCTCTATTTCTAAGGTTCTGTTCTGCAGTTTCCGTTTTTTTACCTCCTGGTGAGCAGCCCTATTCTTATCAAGAGCTCTTTCCAATTTTCAATTAAGTTCAGTAATCAATCTTCCAAGTCAGAAGAGCCACATAAAATATTTAAATCATCATCCGCTTTTCGTGATCATCAATTATTTTCAAAAATTAACAGATATCACTCTCAGAAATAAAAACCATTTCGCAGCCGATCATGAGTGAAACTCATAGTTCATTTCGTTATGGATGTTTTGCATTCTACTTAGACATGCTTTTGCACGGAAGAGTTGATGATGAAATATTTGGTTCGGTGCTTATAGGCGATGGCTGCAGTGGCGGATTTATAGGTTTGGAGGTCCGTTACAAAGTCCTTTTGGCTGCCCCTTTTTCCATCACACAGCTAAGTGAAACATTTATCATCTGTTCACTGTTTGATGGCTGCATGTGACTTTTTATTAAGTTATCTTCGTACCGCATTTAGTGCCACTGATACTTCTTGATAAAAAGTAGCCCATGTGCCCATGGGCAAATATCATGTCTAAAAGATCTGAAGACCTTTTTCTGGATGTTCCAAAATGCTGCAGCATGTTCATTGATAAGGCAGAGTTCTATCTAGCAAAATCAAGAGTAATTTTTCGAACACGTTTTTCTTTTCATTCAATTAACTACTTTAATTTACGATTTCCTTAAATGAGAATGTCAATTCGATGTTATTCATGAATAACAAGGTTAGGAGGCGAGCGTTTCCTACATTTTAAATCAAAATGACTGCAACAAAATCGACTCTTTATTTCAGATACTGGCGTGGGTGACGCCTGCCGAACGGATTTTGATGGCGACGGCGTGCCGGACCCGGAAGATGTCTGCCCGGATAATCGGATGGTCTACGCCACGGATTTCAGAGCGTATCAGACGGTCGTTCTCGACCCAGAAGGCGATTCCCAAATTGATCCTCACTGGGTCATTTATAATCAGGTACTAATATCGCTTTTTATCAGCGTCATCAATAACCGTTGCCCATTCAATGCTGAATGAAAATTTCGTGTGTAACCTATTCTGTTAAGTGTGAACTTGTGCCTTTTCTTTCTCGACGTCAAAACCCTTTTTGACACTTGATGCTTTTTAGAATGGTCGATGCCACAAGAATATTTGCCTAGTACAGTAAACTCTCAATTATACGCCGCCTCATTTATACGCCTTTTTCACTTATACGACGATTTTCAACGGTCTCAGCACATTCCATAGCAAATTAATGATGAGCGTTTATGCGTCGCTCTAGAGGTAAATATTTCACTTATGCGCCAAATTTTCCGTAAAATGTAAAAAAAAATATTTTCTTTAAAAAATAAGCGTTTTTCTTCACTTTCTTTTTTAATCTTTCGCCTTAATTGTTAACGGAGGGCACTTTTTCCAATGAACTAGAGTTCGGAGAGGGTCAATTACACCTATTAGGAATCGTTTTAAAGGGAACAGTTTGTAATTAGGTATGCTACAATTTTTGTTTTCTCTTTATCATTGTAGATACGTTACAGTAATTGCCAAACCGTAGTAATATGTCCCTTTTCTAATAGAAACATTCGTATTCATTCTCTCATTAGAACCTATGTTGCGTTTTAGTCCTTTAAATACGCTTGTTCACTTATACGTCTCTCTCACTTATGCGCCTTTTTCCGTCGGTCCCTTGGGCCGGCGCACAAGTGAGAGCTCACTGTACTTCCATTGGAGTTTCAGTTGTTATTCCTATGCGCTTTCAAATGTTTGATTCCCTCCTCCCCCGTCTTAGTTTAAGTAGGTTTCAAATTATATTTTGTCAAATTGCAGAGTGAAAATAAGGTGCAATTTTATCGAAGACCAATCAGAGGTGTACATTCATCTCTACCACCCTTCTTTGTACAACCGCATGCTTGCCAAAGTAGTAAGCAGTCTGATGGCAGAACGCCCTCTACTTTTCAAATATCACACTCTCAATGTTACGTTTAAAACTTTAAGAATGAAGAATTTGCAATGGATTCAGTTCTAAAAAATGAATCTAAAAACTTCAGAAAACGACATCTAATACATTTTCTTTAAAAATACCTAAGTCATAAATTGGGTAAGCCTCTCTCTCATCTCTCTCTTTTTAAGTCGTAGAAGCATGAAATAATTTCTCAATTTACAAACTTTTAAATTGTACCTCGCATGAAATATAAAAATTTTCCTTTTGCAGGGTGCTGAAATTGTTCAAACTATGAACAGTGATCCAGGTTTAGCTGTTGGTGAGTGAACTTTATTTGTATCTTGAGTAACATTAAAAACATGCTCCCCCCCCCCTTCCTCCCATATAGTTGTTGAAATCTAGTACAAAGTCTCTGTCCTATACTGCGTAACAATTGTTTACTCTATTGTATTTGGTGTAAATTTTCAAATCTAAACGTTATTTTACGAACAGTCGTTCTACAAAACGAGAAAGGAAAAAAAAACCGTCAGCACGCTTTGCGAAATTGTACAAAGAATATGCTCTTTTTCATGGATAATTAAAAGGTAGTATGCAAATAATTTGAATTATGCTGTTCCTATTTTTATCCCATACTGTTCCTAATATACAGGGTGTCCACTCCAATCGTGGACCAATAACTAATTTCTAAACCGTTAGAGATAAGTATATAGTTTATTTAGGAAAAAAATCTCAAAATTATGAAAGGAATTTTGGGTCTATTCAATGTTTTTCAAAAAATCAAATTTTGAAAGAGTTACGAAATTTAAAGTTTTATACAGCCCCCCAGTCTTATCAATCATGTTTAGTAAAACATTCTTGACACTGTAACGTTTAAAACTAAAAAAAAAATCACTCTTCTACCACAAAAATTGACCGAGTTATGACGTTTTGAAAAATCAAGATTTTGCATTGTTTTATGACGTCATCGAGAGATCGCTTAAGGGACCGTATGCGAAATCCTTCAAAATCTTGATTTTTCAAAACGTCATAACTCGGTCAATTTTTGTGGTAGAAGAGTGATTTTTTTTTTAGTTTTAAACGTTACAGTGTCAAGAATGTTTTACTATATATGATTGATAGGACTGGGGGGCTGTATAAAAATTTAAATTTCGTAACTCTTTCAAAATTTGATTTTTTGAAAAACATTGAATAGACCCAAAATTCCTTTCATAATTTGGAGATTTTTTCCTAAATAAACTATATGCTTATCTCTAACGGTTTAGAAATTAGCTATTGGTCCACGATTGGAGTGGATACCCTGTGTATACCATTCCTATACTATTATACCATGTTTTGGAACATCTGAGACAAATACATGTTTCAAATCTTCACCCGCTTGAAGGCAACTGCATCAGGTATAGTAAAGGTCGAGAATGCTGTTGTTTTCTTTTGTCACAATTACAGCTTCTAATCAGTAATTACAGCTTTTTATTGATAGAATAAGTAAAAACAAATAGAACCGGAAAATATTTTCACTTTTATTGACAGTTTATTTTTAAATACCGTAAAATGGGGTGTATAGGAACAGCGGGGTCAATCGGAACAAAACTTTCCGACCGTACAAAGAAATTCTTCATAAATAAACTATTGGATATTTTTCGCCATGAATTTTTTTAGAAAGGTAAGATCATAGGAAGTAGGAAAAAAATACTTTTGTCAATCTGGCAACGCTACTGGCTTCTAAGGAGGGCTGCACGTGGAATGCTAGAAAACATCACGTTTTCATAAACTGCAAAACTTCATATGCAAGAACAAACCTTCTTATATTTAAAAACTATGAGTGGTACGTTTCAATTATACATGTATCTGAACAACAGAATATCACATTAGAATTTACATTTTTTATAAATTGTGTCATAAAAATGAAGAATTCTGAAAAATGCCATAGGAAAAAAATTGTGGGGTGAATCGGAACACTTAGTTCTGTTGTTCCAATTCAAACTTATTTGAAGGACACTGTTTGAAAAATCAAGATTTTAATCCCAATTCTTCTAACCAAGGCAAGGACAAGGATTTATCACTGTTTATCCCTTCTCGTGAGCAACTAGATCTTAGAATGACAAAAAGTTGCAGATTTCAAAAGATTTTTTCTCCAGGAGACTTCTTTTTACTTAAAATACGAGGGGGAAAGTCTCATAGACTTTATGTAGTAAAAGTCCAGCACACAGACAGTGATGAATAAGCGTAAAAAGCTTTCAGGACATTTCCGAAACCTAGAGATTTTAAGAAACTAAAGAAAAGGCAGAGTTTATCCCAGGAGACGTTATGAAAAAATCTGGTATGGACCCCACACTACTTCCTTTTACGTGTAAATTTCTTAGTAGTTGCCTTAAGTGTTAAAAAAAGTGCTTGGAGTGAGCAAGGTAACAATTCAAATATTTACTCCCCTAATCTGCCACGAAACAATGCAAAAAATATTTTGCAATGGTTAATTTTCTAAATATTGCTGATTTTAATATCATTCAGTGAATTTTTCGCAAAATATCGCCAATAGCGCCAAGTTGAACCCAAATTCGAAAAATATTTTTTTCGCCAAATTTGTCGCCAACTTGGCGATATGTCGCCAAGTTGGCGTCAAACGGCGACCAAAAGCTTGGCGACATATCGCCAAGTGGTCGCGCCAATTCATATCACTTGAGTCTGCATTGAAATTAACACTGATTTACCCCAAAAAAGGGGTAAAACACCCCCTTGGGAACATTCAAATGCAACCACAAGGGGAGGTGCACAACTAGACCATCCTCAGAGCCTACATACCAAGCTAGAAGCTTCTACGGCATATAGTTTTTGAGTTATGCGACCCACATACGCACACACGTACATACAGACGTCACGAGAAAACTCGTCGTAATTAACTCGGGGGTGGTTGAAAAAAAATTTTCGGCTGCTTATATGTTGCTAGGTACATATACACGTGCTGACAGGTCAAAAAAACTAAGGAATTTTCATTCGGGGGTGAGCAAAATCAAAATTTAGACTCAAATTTGAGTGATTTTTTTTTCGCGATCACAATACTTCCTTTACTACGTAAAAGGAAGTAAAAAACTGAAGTCAAATCATAATTGCTAGTTTTAAGGACAAGTACATATTTGTGGACGACATGAGTGACTTCCATTCATGTTAAATCTTTGTATTTCAATTCAAAAGCAATTCTTATAAAAATAAAATTTTATAAAAAAAAAGTAAAACCGACCTCAAAAACGCAGCTGAAAATAGCTCTAAAAAGTAAAAAATAAATTTATTCTTTGAACACCATCGATACTACTTTTAAACATGAGTTTTGAAGTCGGTGCCGAAACAGTTAATAAAATCATTCGTACCCATTGATTGTACCATTTGATTGATTTTTCCTCTCAAACAACACTTGGAATTGATTATGAAATATTTATGGCTGTTTTTATTATGAAACATGTAACTGAAGAATGGGCACGAATGATTTTATTAACTGTTTCGGCACCGACTTCAAAACTCATGTTTAAAAGTAGTATCGATGGTGTTCAAAGAATAAATTTATTTTTTACTTTTTAGAGCTATTTTCAGCTGCGTTTTTGAGGTCGGTTTTACTTTTTTTTATAAAATTTTATTTTTATTTCATTCTTTTCAGTGTAAATGTATACCCGGAATAGTGTCATGTTGCCATCGTGACGCTTCATCTCACTTTACTAAAGCGTCTAAAATTTTAAGCGATTGCCACTAACAACATTTTTTTTTTCTTTTTAGGATTTATTTCTATGCTGATTTAATTAAAACATTTTTAAATTACTAGTTTTTTACCCGATTATGATTCTAAAACTGGCCTACAGGTTAATCCACAAAGTAAATATTTACCGCCGATTCATTAGTGCATCACTAATTTTAAAATTTAAAAGTTTATGTGATGGGAGCCTGAAAATATATTTTTTAAAAATTGGGGTACTCAGGACTAAATATGTTCTATCAGTAAAACTGCGATTTGCATGCCGCATAATCGTTCGACGTAGACAGTGCATTTTTTTTCTGCTGCTTGAAAATCCACCGACTCCGTCGAGCATCGAACTTAAGCTCTTGCGAATGAGAGCCCAGCGTCTTACCGCTAGGCCACTCTATCGGCGAGCTACTGTGACCTAATGGACATCAAATCGCAAGTGTGTGCGCGTGAAATTTGAAATTCAATTCATGCGCAAAGAGGGTGCGCATGAACGGAATTCTGAAGATTTCCCTCAATTTCTTCAGGGTTCCGTTCTCAAACCCCGCATCAGGGGACCATGGGACCACCAGGGAGGTGTACCCTTTCCAACAAAAAAAAAATTACCAAAATCGGTCTATTCAGTAAAAAGTTATGCGTGGTCATACATAAAAAATAAAATATACCGGTCGAATAGAGAACCTCCTCCGTTTTTTCGTCGGTTAAAAATTACTTTTCATTTTTCATAAGTTCAAAATTATTTGAATTTTGACAAATTATAAACGTTTGCTGGTATTGAAATTATCCATTTATTTGATAGTAATTATCTGTTCTTATTCTCCCCCATCAATATTACTCATGTTTGTGAGACATATTACAATTTAAATTGGAAAAAATAAAAATTTTGACATGTGTTCCGATTGACCCCTATCAGCGGGGTAATTCGGAACACCCATAATTTCCTATATATGTTAATAATAATTGTTCAAAATGTTTTGTCTTCGTTTGGAATATCAAAAGTAAAGCAAGACCGAAGTTTTTATCCAAAAAATCAAATATAAAAAAAATCTTTTAACTGCTTTTTTTACAATCAAAGCTGAAAAGTGTTCCGATTCACCCCATTTTACGGTATATTTTTTAAATGTCCGATTGCAAAAACAAAGCGTTTTCTCGCTTGACGTCACAAGAGAAGAAAGTTTGGTGCGAAGCAAGACCGATTCATCAGCCGTTTTGGATCTCTGATAACCCCAGCTCCACAACATTGAAAGATTCGACCCCAAAATGGCGGCCGATCTGTGAAGCGGCCTTGCTTGGAGCGTTTTGTACACTTACGACGTCAGCCAGCAAAAATTAAAAGGGTGACTGAGCGCCTTTTAAGACTATTTTTCAAGAAAGAAAATGAGTTTTAATTAAGAATAAAAAGTAATTCACCCCATGTTTTCGGCCATGCTCTTTTTGAGATATTTTTGAAAAATAGTAAACTTCTCCACTGAAATTTCTAAAAATGTGGAGTTGCAAATCATTGTTGTTTCTTTTCAGGTTTTCATGCTTTTGGAGGAGTTGATTTCGAAGGAACCTTTTTCGTGGACACTGAAATTGACGATGATTACGTCGGCTTCGTGTTCAGGTAAGAGAAAACGCTTATGCATTTCTACTTCTGTTATAATTGCCTCCTTGCAGGTAGAGTGAATATCCCCAGAGGACCCTTTGCATTCTGTTAAGGAGATTATCCCTTGTATTAGAAAGTAAGTCAAGAAAAAAATCACTTTTCCTAAATGCTTTTTACATTAAGTATGATTATGGTTAACTTAATAATCTACTTTGGCTAAACCCATATGATTAAGTTAACGAAGATAATGTTGAAGTAGAACAAAAAAAATCGTAATATTGTATGCTCGTGTTTTCTTACGACAGTATGTTACTCTCCTAAGCAAGAAAAGAAGTTCTCAAAAAGTTAACTTTTAGCTATTAGCAGCTTCCTTAATATTTATTCTACGCGGGGCTTAATTTGCATTTTTACTGAAGCTGAGCAGCTCCTGCACTTAATTTCAATTTCATGCAAGCTTTAATTCAGGTAATTTACGGGTAAAAGAAAAAGTTGTGGAGACAACAAGCGCAAAAACCCTATACGTTTCTTTCGGTAGAAAATAAACCCTGATTCCAACTCCTGCTAGAGTGCTTGCAGGGCAGCTGAGAGTCAAGTCAGTGTCTTTGTCAGTTTGGTCGCCTGGCTCCTTCTTTTCATAAAACTTAAAATTTAGACTACTTCGATTCTAAACCGGGCTCTCCAAAAGGCTAGACCCCTAGTTTCAGACTAGATTGATATGGCTTCTCGTCGGCGCTGTGCGTTTATAACTACGCTGTAAGTTTGATAAGCGATCCTTGAAGGAAAAAAAATACTTCCAAAAAAATTTTTTTGAGCACATCTTTCTAGCTTAGGAGTATAGTACACACGGAAAGTACGCATGTAATTGAATCGGTGAGTACAAAAACTATTTAAGTCCAGGATTTCAAATTTTTCAGGAGAGAGAAAAAAACGTCGTAACTCTATCGTTGTTTCTCCTTTAAATTTTCAGAAAAGGGACTACTAACCAGACTGACGTGGTTTTTGCCTTTCAGAACTTATTTTCATGGAAAACGAATTTTCGAATTTTTGTGACTGAAGTAATTTTTACTCTCACGGATTCAATTGCTATTGCAAATTTGTACCTGACAACGTTCGATTTGTGGATGTGTAATCATTGAAATTCATTCTATTCAAGCTACCAAGACAATTCCAACTTCTACACTGTGATGTGGAAGAAAAAGACCCAAACCTACTGGCAGGCAACTCCCTTCAGAGCCGTGGCGGAACCAGGAATCCAATTGAAGTTAGTCACATCTGCTACAGGACCCGGACAGATGATGAGAAACGCTCTGTGGCATACTGGTGACACGGCGAACCAGGTCGAGATATTTTAATTGTCTTCAGTATTCTTTCTTGAATACTAAATATTTAGACTACTCAGTTTATTTTGTAATGTATTAAACTTGGGACATTATTTTTTTCGTTCCTGACTAATAAAACAGTAAAATAGATGCGGTGGGTATTGAGAGGTGTTATTGTAAGTCTTCCTCTTCTGTTTTTAAATTGTAAATAACATTGATTGAGTTGCAAAACACACACACATCAAATGGTACCCCACCAAAACACCATTATGATATCATGCCAAGATTCGCACTAAACAAGCAAATTAAAGTTTTATCATTGAGGTGCTATCATTTAAGAGCAGAAAGGAAAACAAGAAAGGAAAAGTTATTAGCTTTTGAAGAGAAATTAATACAAAGGAGTCCCATGCTTTTTCTCTTTTTTTGTTTTAGGACTGAAATTTTGATGTTATGTTTATTGTTATTTAAATATTACAGAATATTTCTTTTAACCGAGATACGAGTTGGCCAATATTACCTTGCCAAGGAGAAATCCTTTATTCCATTCAGCTAAACTGAAAATTGCTGTTATTTCCAAGTCATTTTTCCTTAATACAGTTAGGGGTAACTCTATTGGAAAATCTTAGAATTTTCTCTTTTCTAGACTTAAACTTGCTCCTGTCTTGTTCCTTGTAGAACTGCTGCAAGAATTTTTAGACAAATGGGCATGACTGTTTTCGTGCCCATCTTTTTTGTTTTGAGCGTTGTTGACTGTCCTACGTGTCCTCTTTTCATGATTGTACAAGTTATGATCAAAACTGTCAGAGGGAAAATGACCGACTACGTCTTCTAGAATTTTACAGGCTTCGACTCCGACTCTTTTGCCAAAATCAGTTCGACTCTGAGTCCGCAGTCGTGGCAGACTAGGAGGAAAAATGAATCACTCTGACATGTGATGAGTCATCGTTTTTTGACGTCAATTATTGAAACGTTGTTCATCATGAAATTAAAAAAAAAAAAACTTTGTATCGAAAAATGTCATTCCTTATAACTCGCAACTGAACTTCAACCATATAAAGTAGGGAAAAAAATGCGATTCATGCACGAGTAAGCACTAACTTTTCTTAACCCATTAATACTTGACATTTTTTTTCTAAAGATATTTTGTATACTGGTTACAAACAGTGTTTAATGGACAAGAAAAATAATAAAATAAATATCATGTAAAAAATAATTTTTTATAAAGGAAAGAAAAATCGTCCCTCAAAAGTTACGATAGACCCCAGAGGGTACATCTTTTTTTATTAAATTTTTTTTCTGCCTACGATATAATATTTTAAAAGACATTTTATAAGAAGAGATAAAATCAGCAATTAACATAAACTGGGAAATTGGGAATAACTTTGAAAACTTAGCTTTTTTTCTTGAGATTGTGAACGATGTCATTTTTGATAAAGATCATATTAAAACTACTACAGAACACACTATACAATGGTTATGTGCTGCAATCTGTTAATAACGAATTGAAACAATACCAAGGTACTCATTGAACACTATTATTTTGTTGAAATTTCATTTTGGGGAAATTCAGGCCCCTTTTTGGACCGTCCCTAAAAAGGGACGCTAGGCATTAATGGGTTAAATTTTGTTGTAAGAGAATCGTCAATTATTTCACTGATTTAGTTAGCGTCGTAGCTGAAACAGATAAATGTATCCATAACATTATGTCGATTATTTTATATTTTATGTAATGAGTTATCCAACAGATTTTCCGAATTTTACGCAGGTTCGTTTGCTATGGAGAGATCCTAAAAATGCCGGTTGGAAAGAGAAAGTTGCCTACAGGTGGTTGCTACTTCATAGACCAAAAATAGGATTGATTAGGTAAGGGGTGAATCTGTTTGATCATGTTTGTAAACTGAATGTTCATCATTTGGTTGAAACATATTTAGATTTATCAATTATGTATATTAGGATGGTTCAAGAACAAAAAGTTCGGAAATTGTATTCTTTATAATCCTGTCGTTGTTCCATATGGTATTATAGAATAATGATGAGGGGGATTGGGGGAATTGATCTATACTTAAAAGTCATGAAGATTTAACAGTTAAAGATGCTGATTTGGCACGGAAAAAGAGCTAACTGTTTGCTAAAACAGGTATTTTGGCGAAAAAATTTTACTAATGATGTAATTAAGTGCAGAAATATTATGAAAAAGGTATTTTACATTTACAAACGCTTTAATACAGCATTTTGATATGCTAATTTGGCATGCAACATATTCTTCTTGTTTACTAAGATTTAATAATATCATTGGAAATCGACGAGTCACTTTTTTTGGGTGTGGAAAATTTTTATCAGTGCAGTAGAACAAATAGAAGAAAGAGCTCAAGACTTCTTTTCGTAATTTTAGCAAGTTGTTTTAAATAATTTGTTTTGAAGTAACCTGTAATTTTACAAACGAGCAATAAAAGCTTAACACTTTTTCAATTTGTCACTACCCTTTGATAAATGTAAATTTTGGTTTGATATTCTACTTCGCTTTGGGGAACAAGGACAGCAATGGGAAGATAACTTTAAAAAAAAAATTGTGAAATCATTTTGAACTATAATTAAAATTTAAGTTATTTTCTGACCTTGAGGCAGATTCGAACTGAGTCATCAAAATTTCGTAAATATGAGTGACTTTTCAAATAATTAAAATAGAAAATTCACGAATAAACAGCTTCGGAAGTTATTTTTCATGGATAAGTATGCATAAAATAACAAGAAAAGTTGACCAAGAAAATAAATGGTAAGGATTTAGATATTTAAATTATTGAAAATCAGAAGTCGACCTCCACATTCCTGGGTGAACTGTATTTGTTAGGTTTAATTCGGTGCTTATTTCACATTTTCGTGCGCCGATGGTTTGTGCAGATATGTAATGAATAAATGTCTTTCCAATAATCAATTTTGAATGAGAAGTTGCTGTTTTTTTTAATGCTCTTAAGGTGCATAATTCCTAGATTTCAGTAATATTTAACAACGAAAACGTGTACTCTTACGGAACACAAAACTTTGAAATGCTGTACTGAAAACTTGGCAAAGCTGCTTTTGCATATGCATGCACTAAGCTACCAATACTGTTACTTTCAAATTATCATTTAGTTTTTGAAAATTTCCCCTCTGTACACTTATATATTTTTTCAAATCATAAACAATTAATAGCGTAAATTTTGCTGAACCTGAAAGAAAAAAGAAAAATTCAACAGTAAAAGTTCCACATGATTATGATTCAGCTTTTGACTTGCATGAAAGAAAATCAAAATGGCTAAAGTTCTATTTAAAAAATTGGAAACAGTAAGTCTCTTCTCTATCTAGCCTCACGGTTGAATTGTACGTAAGGGAGTACAGAATGCAATTGTTTTATTCACAGGCTCCGAATATTCGAAGGTGAGAACATGGTTGCTGATTCCGGAAATATCTTTGACAGCAAACTGAAAGGAGGACGTCTGGGTGTCTTCTGCTTCTCCCAGGAAGCAATCATCTGGTCTGATTTGGTTTACAGATGCAACGGTAATATTTGATGGGTTTTTCACTTACTAATAAGCTCAAATTATTAGGTAAAGATTCACAAAAGTATAATTGGTTGCATTACTCATTTGGTAAAACGAACGTCTAAAGCTCCTCGGTACGAGTCCCAATTCGAACGTAAAAATTAATTTCTTTTATATTTTGAAAATATTTTCTTACAAACATAGTAATTCATTATAACCTACACACAATATCTACACCTGATTGGAGCTCCCAGGAAATTATTGCGGTTTGTTTTCGCTCGATAGAATGGATAAGCTCGTGTGATCACCGAGCTTCTGTGGCCTTTAAAGTGCAGTTAGCTGTGTGAGTACCAATCTTAGAGATGAAAATGGTCGGAAAAAAAACCGGAAACTTTCGAAAAAAACCGTTTTTTTCCGAAGAGGTTTATTTCCACTCCGGAAAAATTGAATTTTTCAAATTTTCAGCATAAAATGATAAATTTAGATTTTTTTTTACATTAGTTTTCAACAGTTCTTTTTTTTTCATTTAATTTTTAAGAAAGAAATGACTAGAAAATCTTGTTTGTATAATTGTTAGAAGCGTTAAGTTATTGAATTCTGTATTTTTGTTTTTCATTTAAATCCCCTAAACATCTTGATGCAAAAGAATATAGCCATTATTTTCGGGTTTTTTTCCTTATTTAATTACATTGCAGGTATCAAAGAGCATTTTTTTTTAAATCGTGTACAAAATAGTAGTTTTTTAGGGTAATTATGAAATTTGGATTCTGAAATTGTGCTAAAATGTTCCATTTCTGGTCATACTCCCCGATAATTTTCAGCTTGGAAAGCAGAAAAAAAGATAAATAAAATTTATCCAGTTTTTAAGGGAATACTTGAATATTGCCCATTTTATAAACATTACGTTCTCTACTCTAGGACAGCACAATTTTTAATTGAAAATGTTAAAGCAATAGTAAATAAGTACAGAAATTTATGTTAAAAACACATTTTAATATTTTGTAATAAGTGAACCACTGCTCAATTAGGTAAAAAAATAATTCTGATAAAATTTTCTTATGAAAAATTACATATCGCCACTGAAAGGTAAAATTATTTCATTATTGATAAGTGCTTATGCACAAAAATTTTCATTTATTCATATGAATTCTTTCATACAAAATGCATTACCTCACTTTTTAACTGATTTTCTTTATGTACTTCCTCTGCTTTGTGTATGTATAAAATAAACTGTCACATACATATTTAATTTTACATCATAGATTTATCAATTTTCTGTTAAAAATTGTTAATTTCCTTTTGGTATTTAGATATTTTCCAAAATTTTATATTAATATGGAATATTACTAACATTATGACAGCATATTTACAAAAAATTTAATAACTTAATTTAAATAGTTTACATATCTTTCAAAGATTTTTCATATGTCTAACAATTCAGAGTTCAAATCGTACTAAGATAATAATTATTAACGTTCTGTGTATTTAAAGTAGAAAAAAAATTTAAAATAAATAACTAAATAATAAAAAAAAACTATATTAAAGTAAGTACACTTACTTTTATTGCAAATTCCAAGCAGAATTCAACGCTATCAACTATTAAAATTCTCTCAACACAACAACTCTACACAGAAACTTCTTCAACAAAACCAACGTCCTTTTAGTGAAGAACTAATTTTACTTCTTTCTGAAATGATTAAACATAACTTCAGCCACAGAACTAGGTTTCCGCTGACTATGCGAACTAAATATATATTACCGTGCTTGCTAAACACATAGTAGAATCTGCAATTGAGCTGAAACTGAGATACAGCATTTTAAAGAGCTGCGCCTCCATATATTTTGTTGTGATGGCTTTTTATTCAGCAGATTAAAAAAAAAAGTTTTCAATCACAAATGACCACAAAATATTTTATTAATAACACATACGAAACAGAGAGCAACCTCTGGTTAATTACTCTAGTTTTGTTGAAAAGTAGGGGTAATGCTATTGTGCTTAGGGTCGTTCTACGTCATATCGCCTAAGGCTATGTGCCGTCATGTCTCGGATTTTGTTCAATATTTTTTTACGGATAGATACCTATGAGATAAACTCAAATTAATTTTTTTAGATTTTTTGAATAAAAATTTAGGGCTGTAGAATTTTTTGAAATTTTGATTTTTTCAGAATTTTTGCTTTTTTATTTTTGGTATGCATTTTGAAAAAGCTCTATAACTTCCTCATTTTTCATTCAATTAAGCCAGTTTATGTATCATTTTAAAGCTAATTATTTTCTCCTTCAATATTAGTGACAAAAATGAGATTCTGAAAAATAGAATTTTGCCAATGGTCATCTGAAGTCAGATTTTGTGTTTTTTCAATTGGTATGTTCAGTAGGTCATATCTCCGGAGTACCAACTAAGAACTGCTCAATTTTTTTTTTCAGTGATGACCACATCATGTACTTTTTATGTATAAAAAATTGGAAGGGTGTTTTTTGTTGTTTTGGAATAAAAAATTCAAGTGTGTTTTTTCAGTTGGTATGATCAATAGGTCATATCTCCGGACTACCAACTAAGAAATGCACGACACTTTTTTTCTGTTATGACAACATCATACCCTTTTTATGTATAAAAAATTAGGAGGGTGCTTTTTGTAACTTTGGAATAAAAAAATCAAACGTGTTTTTTCAGTTGGTATGATCAATAGGTCATATCTCCGGATTACCAGTTAATACTGCGCCATTTTTTTTCTAAAATGAAAACATCATAATGTTTTTATGATTAAGATATTAGAAGGCTGTTTTTTGTTGTTCTGAAAATTAAAAAGAAATATTGAATTTTTGAAACAAATTTCTTTAAAAATCAAGTTTTCGATAAGTTTAAAAACTTCGTAAAATTAAAAAAAAAAAACTATGCTATCACAAGGAAGACCACGACATGGCAGCTGAATGGCATATCTTTGCCACGAGTCATGGCAAGAATGCATGCGATGGAGTAGGGGGCACAATAAAACGGCTTGCAATAAGGGCAAGTCTTCAAAGAACTGTCGATGGACAGATTTTAAATGCACATGGTCTATTTCAATTTGCCTCTCAAAACATAAAGGGGATACAGATGTTTTTCGTTACAGCAGTGGAAGTGGTTGCAAATGAAGATTTTTTAAAGCAAAGATATGAAAGAGCCTTAATAATAGTAGGCAGCAGAGAGAATTACTTCTTCAGGTAACGCTTCAAGCCATTAGACACGAAGGGTATATTAGTGAAGAAGGTTTCTGTGTTTGAAAAACCTTTTGTTGCCACTGTCGGAACATCGTAGAAATAAAGATTGTTATTCATGAAATTTTTATGCTTTCATTTGATAACAAATTATAAAATGTTGCGTAGATTTCAGAATAATGGAAACCAAATATAAAATTTTTCCAACCACCAAGAGCTCGCTAGTCTTTTTTTGTCAAACTATGAATGAAAGTATATTTAAAGACATTTCAGTTTACTTTATCGTAATTCCTATCGGTTGATGGAGTGGCTAGCAAATAATTACTGAAGAGTAAAATAATTATGCAGCGACTTTTCACTACCAAAGCATGCAAGCAATAGAACAATATAAAACTACCATTAAGTATTTGAATGTAATAAATAGGATACATTTTCATCTGCTTGTGAAGTATGATGCTGAATGAATCTCAAATTTAAGTTTCAAAAGTTGATTTTAAAGTAAAGTTTTTTGAAAAAAACATGTAAGATTTTTATTTCAAAATAACAAGAAAACTTCCTTCTAATTTCTTGATCATAAAACCATCATGATGTTTTCATTATGGAAAAAAAATGGCGCAGTTGTTAACTGGTAATCCGGAGATATGACCTATTGATCATACCAACTGAAAAAACACGTTTGATTTTTTTATTCCAAAACTATAAAAAGCACCCTCCTAATTTTTTATACATAAAAAGGGTATGATGTTGTCATAACAGAAAAAAAGTGTCGTGCATTTCTTAGTTGGTAGTCCGGAGATATGACCTATTGATCATACCAACTGAAAAAACACACTTGAATTTTTTATTCCAAAACAACAAAAAACACCCTTCCAATTTTTTATACATAAAAAGTATATGATGTGGTCATCACTGAAAAAAAAAATTGAGCAGTTCTTAGTTGGTACTCCGGAGATATGACCTACTGAACATACCAATTGAAAAAACACAAAATCTGACTTCAGACGACCATTGGCAAAATTCTATTTTTCAGAATCTCATTTTTGTCACTAATATTGAAGGAGAAAATAATTAGCTTTAAAATGATACGTAAACTGGCTCAATTGAATAAAAAATGAGGAAGTTATAGAGCTTTTTCAAAATGCATACCAAAAATAAAAAAGCAAAAATTCTGAAAAAATCAAAATTTCAAAAAAATCTACAACCCTAAATTTTTATTCAAAAAATCTAAAAAAATTAATTTGAGTTTATCTCATAGGTATCTATCCGTAAAAAAATATTGAACAAAATCTGAGACATGACGGCACGGCCGACTATTTAAATTAGGCGATTTGACGTGGAATGAGCCCTTAGCAAGGCAGTGCAGTAAGTTGAAACTCCAGTTTAAATTTTGTTCAGGCTTAGAAACCATTACGCAGTTTATAGTTTTCTATTAGAAAGGTTAAAAAAAAAGTAATTTAATTTTCATTTGGATTTAGATTGGGTGGGGAAAAACCAGAACTCAATAAAGAAACGTTGACGACAATAACAATAACGAAACTCATTAACGTTGAATTTAAACTTTACAGAACTCAATAGTTTTCATTTTTAGATAGTGAGGTGGTTATATTGCAAGGGAGAAAAATCATTCTGATTTTTCTTTCAAACACTATTATTGATGTTTGAAAGTATTTGCTTATCATTTTAAGTTTTAAAGGCAGTCTAAAATAGAAAATTTAATTGTAAGGGTTTGACACACTTTATCCAATATTAACCGTGAAATGAAAATATTGTAACGAGTCCGTAGCACCTTCAACTTTCTTCAAATGAGCATTCCAATCTTGAGGAAGTAACTATAAATTTATTTACAAGTATGTACACTATTTACAATAAGAGCAGAAAACAATTGCTAAACATCAGCAATTAGGCAGCAAACACTACACTGTACTCTCAACAGTAATTCAGCACCACGTATCTAACGTGAACAGTAATTAAGAAATTACAAAAGCAAAAACAACATTCGCCCAAAGCGAATAAAAACGAGCACTCTCAGAAATCAACATCTGAAAAGAACTGACTGACTTGTGTTCAAGGCCAGCTATTTATACACGGAAAGAATTCCCGACAACTTTCTAGTAATATCTGGAATATTCCAAATCATTCATAACTTTAAACAATTCATTCAAGAAAACGCTAGAAATAAAAAGAAAAACACCACTCCGAGCGAAAATGTCTTCACGCTTATTAAAGTTAGGGCAAGTGTAAAAACTACAAAGTGTTACGGGGCCGGTATACAAGTGATAAAAGTGATATCTTCAGATACTTTTGCAACATGACGTCAGATAAAACCAAAACTAATGAAAATGATGCAAGGCAGGAAAAACAACAACTATTTACAAGATTTGTAACATTGCCCCCTTCCCAAGGACTGCACGTCCCGGGCAGTACAATCCCCAGAAAGGAAGCAAAGGAAGACTTACAGATGCACACATTACATGATGACCAATCATAAACATGATAAACAATAACAATGAGAACATGAACGAAATAATAACATTGATAGAGTAATATTACAAACAATTAAAGGCAAAAGTTATTTACAAAATTTACAAACAAATTACCATGGTAGCTTTAGATTTACTTTACGAACTATGGCCATAGTATGGGGCTAGCCGATCATAATGTACAACCCTAGGTTTTGAATGTGATGACTTCTGGATCCTCACTACGACGTCGTTCAGCCGGTGAAGGACTGTGTAGGGTCCATCCCAATGCGACTGCAATTTGGGTGACAGACCTTTACGTCGGATGGGATTCCATAGCCACACCTTGTCACCTTCTTGAAAGTCATGGCCAGTGGACCTTGTGTCATATCGGGTCTTCATTTTCTCCGTCGCGATGTTGATTCGCTCCCGTGCGAAGTGATGAACGTCCTCCAACCGGGCCTGGAGATCCTGGACGTACTCCTCAGGCGATGAAGGCGCATCTGGAGGGAGACCGAAGACGAGATCACAAGGCAGCCGAAGCTCTCGGCCGAAGAGCATCTGTGATGGGGAATATCCGGTGGTCTCGTGGACAGCACTGCGGTAGGCCAGCAGGAACAGAGGAAGTTTCTTGTCCCAATCCTGTTGATTTTTGGAGACCATAAGCGAGAGATTATTAAGGATTGTCCTGTTGAATCTCTCCACCATGCCGTCCGATTGTGGGTGTAGTGGTGTCGTTCGAGTTTTCTCAATTTTGAGGATTTTACATAGGCCCTTAAACACAGCAGAAATGAAGTTTCTCCCCTGATCGGAGTGGATCTGCAAAGGTGTCCCATATCTCGAGATCCAATGCTGGACTAGAGTCTCTGCTACAGTGGTAGCTTCTTGATCCGGAATGGAATATGCTTCGGGCCATTTGGTGAAATAGTCAATGGAAACGAGGATGTATTTGTTCCCATCAGTAGTTTTCGGTAGAGGACCAAGAATGTCGATCCCGATTCGTTCGAAAGGAGCTCCTACGTTGTAAAGATGTAGCTTCCCGCGGCTTCTTCTCTTCGGTCCTTTACGGGCAGCACAGGCGTCACAAGAATGACACCACTTCTCTACGTCATCCTTCGCCTTGCTCCAGAAGAAGCGTTCTCGAACCTTGCAGAGGGTTTTCAACACACCAAAATGTCCTCCAGTCGGACTACTGTGCAACTCCTTTAGAACGTCTGGAATTCTTGATCTAGGAAGGAGTAACTGCCATTTGAATGCTTTACCATCGTCAGATTCCCATTTCCGATACAGGACGCCATTTCGCAGCTGGAGAGAGTTCCATAGAGCCCAGTATCTTTTCGTTGCAGGACTGTAGATAGAAATGTCTTGCCAACTAGGTCGCCGACTGTCTTTTTCCATTAACTCTATGATAGGCTTTAGGTCTGGGTCTTCAAGCTGATCTTTTCTTACTTGGTCGTCACTCCATGGATCAGGATCTGAAGATGATGAAGTAGCAGTAACTTGACAGGCAGTAGGGATTGTCGTCCCGTACTGTTTCTCTATTCGGGAGCAATAATGGCAGTTCTCGGAACAAGGTCTTCTTGATAATGCGTCAGCATTCCCGTGTGACAAACCTTTTCGGTGCTTAATCTCGATGTCATATTCCTGGAGCCGCTGTATCCACCTGGCTACCTGGCCCTCTGGATTCTTGAAATTCAAAAGCCAAGTTAAAGAGGCATGATCGGTTCGGAGCAGGAATTTACGGCCGTAGAGGTAATGATGGAAATGTTCTACAGCTTTAACTATGGCGAGCAATTCCTTTCTCGTGACACAATAATTTCGCTCCGACTTGGATAAGCATTTGCTCCAGTAAGCGATGACATGTTCGTTACCGTCTATTTCTTGAGATAAAACAGCTCCAACGCTCTCGTGGCTCGCATCAGTGTCAAGTATGAAGGATTTTTCAGGCTGAGGATAAGAGAGAATAGGCGTTGATGTTAAAGCCTCCTTCAGCTGTAGAAATGCATCCTCGCATTCTTTGGACCATTCAAATTTTTGTTTGCTCTCCGTCAGCTTATGCAAAGGTCGTGCAATGTTGGAAAAACCCTTCACAAACTTCCTGTAGTACGTGCAGAGCCCCAGGAAACTTCGCAGCTGATGGACATTTTCGGGGCGGCTCCAATTCTTGACTGCAGATACCTTATCTGGATCTGTTCGTACACCTTCAGAAGAGATAATGTGACCAAGGTAGTTCACCTCACGGCGGAACAAATTACATTTGGACGGGCTTAACTTCAGGTTGGCTTCCTTAAGCTTTTGCAGCACCTTCCTAAGATTATCCAAATGTTCCTCAAAACTGCGTCCTATGATGATAATGTCGTCCAAGTAGACAAGACAGGATTCATAAGACAGTCCTCGTAACACTGATTCCATAAGACGCTCGAACGTGGCTGGTGCATTGCAGAGGCCGAAGGGCATCACTTTAAACTGCCACAAGCCTTGTCCGGTTGTAAACGCCGTCTTCTCTCGGTCGTCGGGGTGTATCTCCACCTGCCAGTAGCCGCTCTTTAAATCCAGGGTCGAAAACCACTTGTGTCCGGAAAGGGTGTCCAGAGTGTCATCGATCCGTGGAAGAGGGTAACTGTCCTTCTTGGTGATGTCATTCAGGCGTCGGTAATCAACACAAAATCTGGTGGAGCCGTCTTTCTTTCGGACCAAGACGATAGGGGATGCCCAAGGACTGGATGAGGGTTCGATGACGTCATTCTCCTGCATCTCTTTTACGAGGATCTCAACCTCTTCCTTCTTGGCGAACGGTAGTCGTCTTGGATGCTGCTTGATAGGGGGATGATCTCCAGTGTCAATCCTATGCTGCGTTAAATTCGTGCGACCCACATCCTCGGATGTAGATGAAAACGCCTGCTTGAAGTTGTCCACCAATTTTTCCGCAGCGTATCTTTGATCCGTCGATAATGGTGCACTCCCAATTAATTTCGAAGTCAAGGACTCGGAA
The DNA here is from genome assembly GCA_038373865.1 of Uloborus plumipes. Classification (NCBI taxonomy): domain Eukaryota; kingdom Metazoa; phylum Arthropoda; class Arachnida; order Araneae; family Uloboridae; genus Uloborus; species Uloborus plumipes. The sequence continues at coordinate 36,217 of JAXGGA010009308.1, forward strand.
GACACAGTCTCGGAGGAATCAATTCTTCTGATGATGCAGTTTACGGGAGTACAAGTTGCCAACACTTCTCCTTTCTTAATATTCCTCGGTCTTTCACTTACATTGGCGACTCTCACAGGAACTGCATTCCTTGAAAGGTCCACAAGCGTAGACGCCACTAGTACTCCTTTTGGGCTATTACTCTGGTTAGGATATTCAATTAGGCCGAATTTAAAACTGTTATTTTCCTTGATGGAGCCAGGTATTAGTACTTCTGATCTAGAGGGAATCGATAAATCTGTTTGGGCTATTATTTGATGAGCGGATTTTAAGTTATTTTCAGCATTGAAAATTGCTATGTCTTCCCTCATCGAGTGCAGCTCATTATTTTTAAAGTCGATAGAAAAATCAAATTTTCTCAAAAAGTCCAGTCCGAGAATGAAGGGATCTGTAATGTCAGCGACGAATGCCGTATGATGGTAAGTGGCGCTCCCGAACATTATTTCTACGTTCGCTTTTCCTTCAATCTCGATCTTGTCACCTGTCACAGTTTGGAGAGTAACGCAGGGCGGCGTCCATAAGATCTTGAGTCCAAATTGACGAGCTACATCAGTCTTAATAATGGTAACGTTGGCTCCTGTGTCCACAATCATTTCGCAGGGAAACCCATTCACATAAGCGTAAATGAAGAGTCCGTTGCAGCCGCCACTTCTTGGGGAAATCTGGAAAACTTTGGGAGACGTCTTCTTTTCTTGGCGAGCTTCGCAATTCCTTCGTACGTGGCCCTCACCGCCACATTTCCAGCACTTCAGTGGTTGTCTACTCTGGTCTTTGCGAGCAGTAATCTTCTTCAGGGTCCCCGAGATCTCGTTGATTTGTCGCTTAATTTCCGAGAGACAAGTTGAGTTCAAATCCGGGTCACTCACTTCTACGCCTCTGATTGTATGGCGATCCTTGCGGGATGTTTGCTGTGCAGCCTCGAACTTCATTGCGTAGACCAGACCGGATTTAAGATCCTTAATGTCCGCCATCCGGAGAGCCATCTGAACTTCTGGATTTCGCACTCCATCTATGAAGTAGTTCAGGGCCAGGCTATCGCGAACACTCGAAGGACAGTCTGAGAAGGCGAGATGGGAAAGCCTCTCAACGTCTGCTGCAAACACTTGCAAAGTCTCTCCATCCCTCTGGAGTCGGGATTTCAGCTGGAGTTGGCTGAATCCTTTTTGGCATACTTCGCCAAAGCGAAGCTCCAAGGCCGATGATAAGGCTTCGAAGTCACAGAGCTTGTCCTCTGGGAAGGTCTGTAGTATTTCAGCTGCATCCCCTCTCAGCGAGGCTGCAAGGTGACAGGCTTTCGTGGAAGAGTCCCAGGAGTTTGCTTCTGCAACGATGAGAAACTGCTTCTTGTAAATATTCCACGAGGTCTTCCCGTCAAATGTGGCCAGTTTAATGGATGAACGAATAGTTCCAGCTGCAGCTACACAGTCACTTGAGTTGTTGCAGGATGCTGATAACTTTGATTCAAGTTCTTTAATTTTCTTTTCCACGTGATTTTCTACTGTGGTAATTCGATCTTCAACGCTGTCAACTTTCTCTTCTAGAGCCTCCACTTTATTTTCCATATTGGTAAATTTACTTTCCACCAAACTTTTCATTGACGTTAGATCGCTTTTAATTTCTTCAGCTAGATCCTTTTTTAATTGTTCTTGATTAGTAGCCAGCTCATTCTTTAATTGTTCTTGATTAGTAGATAGCTCATTCTTTAATTGTTCTTGATTAGTAGCCAGAGTCGCCATATCATTCTTGAGGTCACTTTTAACACGGGGCCGTCGTGATTCTCTCCTCTACTCTACTATCTTTCTCCCCGGGCCTAACACTGTGAGATTGGGGGAGCTCGTGACGTCATTCATTGAGTCGAAAGATTGGAGCGTCTTACAAGACAAATCGGACATTCGCATTGTTGATGGGTGCTTGTAAAATTTTTTTTTCTTGATGTTATTCATCAGGGACGTATCAAAATGGGTGCGGAAGGGATTAGTGTCCCGGGGGCCAGATTATACGGACGCTACACTGACGAACTATTGAACAAATTTGTATTTTTCTAAAGAAAAAAGTGGGGAATTAAGTCAACTTCTGTGAAGTAAAAAGAAAAAAGACTAACCAAATGCAGAAATAAAGATGGGTGGGAAGAATGGACACGTAAAGGAAAAGGGGGAAGGGGCGTAGTAAATGGTGGGAATGTATTTTGGCCAATACTTGCTGTATATCTTACCTAATCATCCCACTAGAAGAAGGATTCTGCGAACAAAGCCCCTTGAAAGCAGCATTAAAAAGCGATGCATTTACTTAAATAGCGTCTTCCTGCCATAAAACCATTATAAAATTTTAAAATGATGTCTTCTTCAGCTTTCAATGAGGAGAGTGACGGATTATCTCTCCTGCTGGGTTAAAAAAATATTGTTAGGGCTTTCAAGGCAAAGTCCCAATTTTTCACTATCCTTAGCTTATCACAATGCAACAAATTCATTCCCACCATAGGCGGCTCATCCAGGGTGACAAGGGGGCGATTGCCCCCTCACTTTTCGCGGTTAAAAAGTATTGATCGAGTGAAAAATTTTTTTACATAGTAGATAGATTAATTTCACCAAAATAAAGCGGAAAATTCCAAAAGTAGGACTTGTTTCATGTTATTTCGTAAGACTGGATGAAAATCAACCTCCCTGGTTGATTTTTGAGGCCATATTCTGCAATTTTTAGAGGTCAATTAATCAGCAATGAGAAAATCCAATATTATAGCCAAATTATAACATAAAAAAACCTTTCAAAGGTGCTGCATCCTAACTCCCCCTCCCCACACATTTTTCGATCCTCTCTCCTGTATTTTTCTTGACCCCCCACTTTTTTGGTTCACCAGCCGCCTATGATTCCCACATAATTCTGCTCTATGTGCAGTAATAATTTTTTTAAAATAATGTGTGGTGGGTTTCTTTCGTCCATTATTTTCATATCTCCTCTGTTTCAAGTCGCAAAAAGCTTAATATAGATCTTTACTATGAAAATATGTCATAACAGTAAGATATTAAATTAATTAAGGGTTTATTTCTTTCTCATTTATTTATTTGATACTAGCTTATTACACGGCGTTGCCCGGTATTGCATTATGTTTAACTTATTTCATACTAAAATGAAATAGTGAGCTTTAAAGTGATAATTCATTGTTAATCGTAATCTTTGTTGGAAAATACTCATATATTAAATGTGTTAAAGTTTATCAATTTGTGTGCTTAAAGGCTGATCTCTATTACTCTAAAAACTCAAAATTGAAAGAAATGGCCTTTTTTAGACAAAAAATTTGAATTATGAGCTTTTTCGGATTTTAAAAAAATTTCAAAGCCTTGCCTGTGTGAATTCTAGTGCATCAAAGAACCTCTGTGCCAAGTTTGGTGAAAATCCGACGAAAACTGTGGATTTGTATAAGGAACAAACATACAAAAATACATCCATTTTAATGTATGTAGATTTGTTTGAAAAAATCTTATGCCTAAAAATTTTACTTCGGATTGGGTAGGTGTCAATAATATTTTTTAAGTTTTCAAAAAAAGAAAAAAAAAAAAAAGAACATGATTTGGAAAGCGCGAAACTTGCAAACTTTACATTTTAAGTATTTTTACTTATTATTCTTATTTTTCAATGTGGTAATTATTATACATTCCACATTGATTCGGCTAATATGTAAGCCAGCAAAAAATATGCAAAAAAATATACATGTTTTAACATGTGTATTGTACAATAAATTCCCATTTTTAAGCGAAAGGTTGGGCGAAAGCGTGCTTTCGATCTAACGCGGAGCGCGGAGGAAGGACTCAATGTGTGACGTCACTAAAGCCAGTGTGCGGCCCGGGGAAAGAAATAGTGTACTATGATTCGCGACGGCCCCGTTTAACAGCGTTGATCGCATCAAGGAGTTGTTTCCGTTGTTCATCCATTGCTCGAGTAATCACCATAAAATTCCGAATTCAAAAAGTCCTTAGGAAGAAAAGTCCAAGTTCACAGATAATTCCAAGAAAGTCCTTGAAGATGCCCCACGTTGGGCGCCAAAATTGTAACGAGTCCGTAGCACCTTCAACTTTCTTCAAATGAGCATTCCAATCTTGAGGAAGTAACTATAAATTTATTTACAAGTATGTACACTATTTACAATAAGAGCAGAAAACAATTGCTAAACATCAGCAATTAGGCAGCAAACACTACACTGTACTCTCAACAGTAATTCAGCACCACGTATCTAACGTGAACAGTAATTAAGAAATTACAAAAGCAAAAACAACATTCGCCCAAAGCGAATAAAAACGAGCACTCTCAGAAATCAACATCTGAAAAGAACTGACTGACTTGTGTTCAAGGCCAGCTATTTATACACGGAAAGAATTCCCGACAACTTTCTAGTAATATCTGGAATATTCCAAATCATTCATAACTTTAAACAATTCATTCAAGAAAACGCTAGAAATAAAAAGAAAAACACCACTCCGAGCGAAAATGTCTTCACGCTTATTAAAGTTAGGGCAAGTGTAAAAACTACAAAGTGTTACGGGGCCGGTATACAAGTGATAAAAGTGATATCTTCAGATACTTTTGCAACATGACGTCAGATAAAACCAAAACTAATGAAAATGATGCAAGGCAGGAAAAACAACAACTATTTACAAGATTTGTAACAATATGATTCATTTGTGGGGTTTGACCAAGAAAGCTTTGAGTCATAAAACAGAAAAGCTATTTTTTCCTATTAAGACCTACCTAATTATGCGTATTTCTGTCATCAGGAAAAAAAATGTGTTGATTGCAAAAATTTTTAATGATTAACCTTTTAAATGGTCCAAGAAAAACAAAACTATTTAAAAACGCTTTTTAATTGTAAAAAAGTCGATTTTTCATTTTTTTCCAATTTTTCCAGAAAAAAACCGGAAAAAACCGGTTTTTTTTTCATCGCTTCAAAATTTCCGGAAATTTTACATCTCTAACCAATCTATATTCAGAGGATATATGTATTGGTCAACTGATTCAGAAAACGAATTTTTCATAGGCTGTTACTGCGCGATATTACGTAGAAAAATTGATACTAATAGGACAATTCCCTTTTAACCCATTTATGCCCAAGTGTTTTTTAACAATTTTTTTCAATTTTATCTGCTTAAAACTCTTACTTGGAATGGTTTACATACATTTTAGGCTGAAAATAGTTCTCCGTTGCCATATTTATTAAGTTTTTTAACGTCCTGTTTATGGGACACTGGGCAGATATGTGAGTAAAATACGATTCATTTAACTTTACTTTTGCAAAGTAACATTTCAGAAGGCATCTCTGATCCATTTTAAGCAAATTATTTTAAAATAGTTAAATTTTATGAAAAATAAGTTCGCAAAAAAAAAAACCTTACTTTCTGTGGCTACCCATGCTGGATCGTTGCTCGACTGATTTGTCTGAAAATAGCTGTCAATAAATAAACTCTGATGTCCAAATAGGTGCTCTATCTGGTTTTCTCAAGAAGAAGGACTATTTAACTTGTGAAAAATAGTTTCAGTAAAAGGATATACCCATTACAGGTTTTTGTATGCAGTAACTAACAAGAGGTCCCGTTTTTAGGCTACTGGGCATAAATGGATTAATAAAATGCATTATTTGCAGAACAAAACAACATGACCAGACTCCACACCCATTAGTTACTGATTTCTTTGCGTGCATTTTATGAAGAACACGGATTTTACCTCAATAAAACAGAGCTCAATTTTGAACATTTCCAGAAACAGTATCAATGCAATGTTTTGCGGCTCCGTAACAGGTGTATCTTACGAGATACGACAGTTACGGAGAAAATACTACGGTTTAAACACTTTTCCTGAAAATCTTCAAGACTTCACTGCATTGTATAGAAGCAGAATCCATGTTCTTCATTAAGTTTGTGAAATAGAATGAGGATTTCACATATTTCTATGCTCTGTGCAACGAGATCTGGCGTGTCAAAGCCAAATTAATTTCCCACTCTCCGCACTTTTCTTGTTATAGTTACAGCGCTGTGGACTTTTTCCCACTTAGCTTTTACAGCTATCGTTTATTGCAAGCGATTAAAACCACGTTGTGCGTGAACTACTATTCAAATGCAAAATCAACGTTTATAAAGCACAACTTTCTCTCAGAAATTTGGCTTATTTGGGCATGTCTGGATTTGTTAGAAAACGTTTAGAAATAACTGAGACATTAGAACATAAATAAAAGCATAAGCCTAATTCGATAAACATGAAATAAATGAAATGCCTCAACAGCAGTGCATAAAAAAAAGTGGCGCTGTTTTCTTTCGTACGGTTTCCATAGAGACGACGCAAAATTTCTAAACTTGATACGCGCATTTTAAAGTAAAGGCCTAGCTCCACATCGGCAGAAAACCGACCGAAACCGAAAATCTTTCCATTTTCGGTTTCTGAACCGGAAATACTTTCCATTTCCTTTAAATTCAAAGTACCCGGATTTTTGGTTTCTGCCTTCGGTTTCGGTCGGTTTTCTGCCGATGTGGAGCCAAGCCCTAAGGGCCCTGCTCCACATTGACGTAAAGCAGAAAAATAAAGCAGAAACGTAAAATGGATTAAATAGTGTCCCTATGGAAAGTTCCAGGATTTTCGGATTCGGTCGCGTTTTCTGCTGATGTGGAGCAGGGCCCTTATTGTCTTTGTCCGCTGTTTTGCGAAAAACTGATAAGTCTGCTATCGCGTGGAATTGCCCTAATGACTTTTCAATTCCACTACGCAGAGGCCGTTCCAGCAGCCTTATACCAAGAACTACCGAGGCAGTTGCAGGCGATGACCGAAGTGGACAAGACGAGGCCGAGCGAAATCATCCAGGTGGGTCGTCGAAGGATCGGCGACTTCCCGGCCGCCTCTGGCCCCCAGATGCAAGCCGATCAGCCGGAAGATGAAAAGGAAGAAGTTCAATAAACAAACATGAACTCTGTTGTCTTTTTTTTGTAACTGTGTGTAAGCTTCGTCTAAAAGTGTGTCGTCTGTGTCGCCTTCATACTTTTAAGTTATTTTCAATAAAACTTTTTTATTCGTTCGTGCCACTGAAACCATACTTTTGTTTGTTTTGTTTTTCTTTTGTCGTTTAATCCTTTAACCATTTCATTCTTTCTTTTTTTCTTTTCAGAATTCGTCTCAGAACATGTCACCCTTCTTTATCGCATTTTTGGCTCATTTTACATTTAGCAGCATATCAGAATAAAAAGAAACACAATAGAAAGAAATAGAAAAGGTTCGGGCGAAGTTGCAAAATAGAAATCAGATTGAGTTTACAAATACCTTTGTGCTATTGATGTAGAGAAAAGTGCAACGTTAAGGTGGCACAAATAAGCAGGGATGCTGCAGACACGTGTTTCTGCGTTACAAGGAACGTCTTTTGCAATGCAAAAAAAAAATTTTGAGCTTATGGATGCACAGACATCCGACAAAAGCCTAAAAAAGTCCTATCGTCTGTGTCGCCTTCATACTTTTAAGTTACAGTATAACCTCGATTTAACGATTGCCTAGGGACTGTAAAAATTATCGTTAAGTCGAGGATATCGTTAAATCGGGAAAGCAAAAATATAAGCTAAACGACTTAAAATGTTGATAATTAAGTGAATGCTTACACAAGATCTTTTGCTTCTTTAAGAAAACCATGCATTTATATTATTTTAAAAAGTATTTCATTGATGTTTGTGTTGTTTTCTCGGATTTAGAAAAACAGTTTCACTTGTTTTGACTTTTCTCGATCGATCACTCTCCTTTCAAGGACTAAAAAATTTTTGTTTGGAATGCTAGAAGTTTGGAAGTTACTAAGGGATGAATCTTCTTACTATCGGGACATACTAATAAAATAGTTTTTAGTGCTTTTGCTAGTAAAATAGTTATAGAATTTTTTTTATAAATAGATACTACTGTATTTTTGATGAGAGATAATTTGTCCATGCCCGATATCATCGTTAAATCGATTAAAGCTATCGTTAAATTGATGAAGTTTAACATTAAATTCAAGGCATACGAATCGGGACCAATGAAATCTATCGTTAAATTGAGGAAATCGTTAAATCGGGTATCGTTAAATCGAAGTTATACTGTATTTTCAATAAAACTTTTTATTCGTTCGTGCCACTGAAACCATATACTTTTGTTTGTTTTGTTTTTATTTTGTCGTTTAACCCTTTAACAATTTCTACAACAACTTCTGTCGGATGTCTGTGCATCCATAAGCTCAAATTTTTTTTGCATTGAAAAAGGCGTTCCTTGTAACGCCGAAACACGTGTCTGCAGTATCCCTGCTTATTAGTGCCTCCTTAAAGTTGAAATTTTCTCTACAGAAATCAGATTGCCCGTCAGATTACGGTACGCTATATAAATTAACAAAACTTCTGATTTCTTCAACCTCAACAAGTTGAATTTATGTATAACGAGTCAAGAGCAAAATTGGTACCACCAAACAGGGTGGGCCGAAAAAAGACTTTTTTTTTTATTTCGATGATTGGTGTTGCGGTGCCATTGGGAGAGCTAAGAGCGCAAAAATAATTTGAAATTTTTTGGTCTGTTTCTTGACCCGCCGCACTTGAGTTAAAAGTTTGAAAAAAATGCAGTTTTTCGAACTTTTTATGACATTATTTTTAAAAATTTTAGCACCTAACATCTAAAAATGCATTACAGTGAACTCGCCGGCCCAAGGGACCAACAAAAAAAGGCGCATAAATGAGAGAGACGTATAAGTGAACAAGCCTATATAAAGGACTAAAACGCAACATAGTTTTTAATGAGAGGATGAATAAAAAGGTTTCTATTGAAAAGGGACATATTACTACGGTTTGGCAATTACTGTAACGTAACTACAATGACAAAGAGAAAACGAAAATTGTAGCATGAAAAATTAAAAACTGTTTCCTTTAAAACGATCCATAATAGATATTTGTCCCTCTATGAACTCTAGTTCATGCGGAAAAAATGCCTTCCGTGAGCAATAAAGGCGAAAGATTAAAAAAGAAAGTGAAGAAAAATGCTTATTTTTTAAAGAAAATATTTTTTTTTACATTTTACGGAAAATTCGGCGCATAAGTGAAATATATATCTTTAGAGAGACGCATAAACGAATGATACCAGCATCATTTTGCTATGGAATGTGCTGGTACCATTTAAAATCGTCGTATAACTGAAAAAGGCGCATAAATGAGGCGGCGTATAAGTGAGAGTTCACTGTATATGTGACAAACAACGTAGTTATTTCAGATAAGAACGGCGAAAACACCATTTTAACATTTTGACAAAGTTTAGTTTAAAAGGAAGAAAAAAACAGGACATTGGAAAATCGTCTAGGCATTTGTAGAAAAGGAAGGAATTATAACACAGACCTGAAATTTTTAATGAATTTCTATGCCCTTATGGCACTTTTAGCCTACTTTCCCGTGAAAACTAAAAGAGACGAAAAAAGCATTAAAAGTGGCTTAATGCATCTAAAATGTATCACCAAGTCCGAAACAAAGCCAGACGATTTTTTGTCTATGTATTTATTTTTTGTTTAATTTATTATTATTTTTTTTAATTTATTTTTTGGGCAGACGATTTTTTTTTTGTTAGCAAAAATTTTTCTTCACGAGAGCATTTTATTCTTTATTTATATTTAACAACTGGCAACGGATTAAAAATGAAATTCGAGACATTTTATTAACGAACGAGTTTTTTTTTTCTTTCTTTGATAAAATGTGTTTTGATGTTCTTTGTACTTTTATTTATTTATTTATTTATTTATTTGAAAACGATTGAGGAATTTTTCTGCGGAAGAACTATAACAGTTACATTCTCTAAAAGGTGTGACAAAACTTTATTTATTCTTTTATTTAGTTTTTACGTGTCTATTTCATCTGATGAGAGGGGTATATTTTGCTTTTAGAAATCAGCTTTAAGTGCTATAGAGGTATGTTAGACATAATTTTCAGTTTCAGATAATCAAGAGAATATTGATCAGATGCTAGAATGCCGATGTCGATGTACGGGAAAGTAGGCTCGCTTAGCTCTTGACAGAACTTCTTGTTCTCTTTCCCGTTGTCGACAATAGAATTTTTTTTTAATAATTTGCTAAAAATCTCGAAAAAACTGCATTTTTTCTAAACTTCTGCATTTGCGGCAGATCAAGAAATTGACCAAAAAATTTTAATTTTTTATGTGCACTTTACTCCAACAATCACACCTTTTCCGCAATAACCATCATCGAAATGAAAAAAAAAAAGTCTTTTTCGGCCCAATCTACCACCAAAGACAGACGCTGAAGTAAGTCCCTTTATCACTACTTTGGAAGAAAGCGTAAAAACGTCTGTTTTGTGCATACGAATATTGAGATTCATACTTTCGAAATATTGGTTAGAAATTATAACCTTTTTTTGAATTTTGCTTTTCTGTTTTTTTTTAACAATGACAAATTGCTACCGTCGAACCTGTTTATCTCGAACCTGCTCATCTCGAAAACCTCTCAATGTCGAAATTTTGCAATTTCCCTGCTTTTACAGCATAAATTAAATGTTTTTTCTCATGTTTATCTCGAATGATTTTTCCCGAAAACCTCTATGTCTCGAATTTAGACGACTCTTATTTTTCAATTTCATCGCCAGTCACCTTTATCAATGGTATAACTTGGAGACAAAAATCATCTTCTGCACAATCATTCAAAGACTATATTCGTATTTAAATGTATGCATTAACTTGCTGCCGATATAGTCATTACAATTAGTAAAACGTAGACTCACAACATGTCGCACAGTAAAATAGTCAACAATATCAATGCAAAGCAATCTATTAAATATTGGTTCCAATTGCTTATTTTTCTAAATTTTATCACAACTTATGTATCTCGAAACCTTCATATCTCGAATTTTTTTTCTGCCCCGTGAAATTAGAGATAGACAGGTTTGGCTTTTGGGCCTCAGGCGACGTGTAGTCGTGTTTTTCAGATTGGACTCAAAGGGCCCTGCTCCACATTGACGTAAAACAGAAACGTAAAATGGATTAAATTGTATTCCTATGGAAAGTACCCGGATTTTCGGTTTCCAAAGTCTGCCACGTTGCGGTGCTCCATCCCGCAGAATGGGAAGGGAGGACGGATCCTCCTTCCGGTAGTGGCGCCCATGCCCGACACACACATACATACAAACCTATCGCATTTCGCCATTGCAAAAAACATAATCTGAATTCGAGAAGTCAAAATTCAAATTATTATTACTTTAAGCGAAAGTTATATTTTCAAATGTCATTACTCACATCACGCCACGGTTTTGTATTTATTTATTTTGTAGAGTTGCATTGTTATGGCTCAACGCGAAATAGAATTCTTCATACAATGTAGTAACAACCAGAAAATCGCCAATTTTGGAACTGCGCCAGTTTACCCCCGAGGTACATAAATATTAATAGTAAAAAAATAAAGATAACAGAAACTTTTTCTCAAAAATGAATACTCGAAAGAAAACGAATAGAAAACACCTTTTGCTAAACAAACTGTAAAATGCCCCCTATAGAACAGATGCCGGTAGAGGGGGATGCTATCATTTCCTAACAGGCCGCGATTGTTTCGATGATAGAAGCAAACAAAGCATAGATTTCGCGCGTCTTTTCAACCGTGAATCCCTTGTGTGATGCTCCATTCCAAGCATCATCGGGAGCGGAGTTTGCTCTACAGCATCACACCACACACACACGAGGGATCGTTGGAAACAGGGAAAAGTCAGTCGGGTGGAAAGCACGTGACAAGAAGTGAGCGCAGATCACCTGTCGTTGAAAAACGCTTTTGGGAATGGTATCCATGCTTAGTTGGTTTTTCGCTTCTTAAAAGAAAATGAGTGGCTGTTTTGTTGTGCGTAGGGGTACCCACAGGGGGGGGGGGGGATTATGGCGCACGTTGCGCCATCAAAATTTTTGGTGGGGATTTTTTTAACTAATTTATTTATTTAAATTATTCATTAATTTATTTTTTAAATTAAATTATTTACTGATTTTTTTAATGTAAATTATTCATTAATTTATTTTTTTTTAATTTAAGTTATTTTTTAAATTATTATTTATTTATTTATTTTGTGTGTGTGTGTGCTTGGAATGTCTGGAAGGGAAAAAAAGCGATTCTATTCTGCGCATAACTAGTACTTCAAAATATTACTAATTCATAAAAAAATAAGAGTTTTAATTAAAAAAATAAATAAATAATATTTAAAAAAATAATAAATGAGATTTTAAAAAATAAATACAATAAAAAGAGGGATAAAAATCACAATAGGGTTGTGGAAATTTTTTTTGGGGGGGAGGGGGGAATTTGCGCCATTGAATTTGGGGCACCCCTGGTTGTGCGAGTCGGTGAAGGTCAGAGTAGAGACTATGTTACAGCTTGACGGCGGAGAGATGGTGGGTGAAGTGGAAGTGGAAACGGACCGCTTTATTATGAAACATAGCGCATTAGCGAAATCACGTAAGCAGTAAAAATTTTAATGAATAAAGTAAGTGAAAACCTTCTGTTCTCTTTGATCCTACCTATTTCAGAATGAAGTGGTCCATTTCCGCTTCCTGTTCAGCCGCCATCTCTCCCTGGTCAAGCTACACATAAGAGTTGTTGTTGTTACTTGTACCAATCGAGTCCCGCAGCACGACCAGATTCATCAGCCCGATTTAAGGTGGAATTGGGACGGTCGTCGTTTTCACGAGAACCATTAAGGTGGAAGTCCGTTTTAGCTCAGCACACATGCCATAAGACCCGTTTATAGGACAGGCAGACATCCACAACACTCATTCATGCAGGAAAGGACAAGGACAGAAGAGAGAGAAAGTACGTCCATACTCGAGCCGGGATTCAAACCCGATGCATTCCGGTCTGATCACGGACTTCTCTGAATACTAGACAAGGTGGCGGACTGCCTAGAGTGAGATGTGAAAATTACAGTGAACTTATGCACCGCTTCTATGCGCCTTTTTCACTTATACGACGGTTTTCAGTGGTCCCTGCACATTCCATAGTAATATAATGATAATATCATTCGTTTATGCGTCGCTCTAAAGATAAATATTTCACTTATGCGCCGAATGTTTCGTAAAATGCAAACAATTTAATTTATTTTCCTATAAAATGAGCATGTTTCTTCACTTTCCTCTTTAATCTTTCGCTTTTATTGCTCACGGAAGGCAATTTTTATACATGAACAAACATTCGGAAGCGGGACAATTACCTATTATGGATCGTTTTAAAGGGACCAGTTTGTGATTAGGTATGCTGCTATTTTTGTTTTATCTAAATCAATGTAGTTAGGTTGCAGTAGTTGCCAAACCGTAGTAATATAACCATTTTCCATAGAAACATTCTTATTCATGCTCTCATTAGAACTTATGTTGCATTTTAGACTTTTAAATAAGCTTTTTCACTTATGCGTCTCTCTCACTTATGCGCCTTTTTCTGTTGGTCCCTTGGGCAGGCGCATAAATGAGAGTTCACTGTACTTTATCGGTGCTTTTACATAGGAAAGGCTATGAGCCGGCTTAAAACAGGTAACAGGGAGTTCCGATGAAACTAGTTTACATTAGAACTTGCAATTGATGTATACCACCTTTAACATTCAATTAACAAAATCTCCATCTGTTGAGGCGTATGTCGGAAATTCTTCCTGAAGGATCCCTAATATCCCTGGAAATTATCGTGGTTTAAAACTGCCTCCTGTAAGCTCAATTTTTGATCAATAAAATCGGGTTTTTTAGAGATATGTATACTCTCTGTTTATTTGAGAGCGCGCTATCAAATGTACTAAAAACACATGAAGGGCCAGGGGGGAAAGATGAAAGTCACTTTTTCGTCAATTTTGAGATATTAGCGCTATCTAGGAGCAATGAATTATTAATATCATCTGGTAGAACAACAAGGGGGTAAAAAGATGAGAATCAACCGAAATGTGCATGAAAACTCTATTAACTACAAAAGGAGTTTCGAGCAATCAAACTTTGTTCTTCGTTTTTCTCGAAATCGCTTTTTGGTCACTTTCACCTCCCCCCCCCCCAGGCGTTTCATATGTCCGCAACCAAAGTTGGCTGACAATGAAATCTATCGAAATTAAAATCTAGGATATAGATTTACAGTCTTAACAAAGTATTCTGTTCACTAATTGAAAATATATGCAAATATAATATTTTTTCATGAAGTATTATCCACACATGATGTATTATACACACTTTTTTCATAAAAAATGAACCCATGTCATTTTTCAATGCCCTTGTGGTCCCCCTTGTCAGCAGGAGTCACGATTCACTTTACCTTCTCCCTTCATTTTGTCACGTGTCACGCTGTTTTCCTATCAGCATATTGTGACTAACTCTGTGACAACACATTTCTTGTTACCCCCTTCCTCGTCATGTCTTAAACTCCCAATTTCTCACAAGTCCTCCCCCCTTAAAATGAGACTTTATTTGTGTACTGCCGCCTATAATGCATATAAAATACAAGATGATTTTTTTTTCTGCTAAGCACTTAAAAAAATGGATTAAGTTGAAAACACACAGTTGATAAGAGTTTTTAATCAACGTATTATGACTCATTTCATATCAGCACTTTTAATTTCATATCAGGACCTTTAATTTCATGGTTTAGTAAAAATAATTACAAAATTATTTTTAAACGTTTTCTATTACTACACAAAAAGCTGAATAGCTTCGCATAAATCAGAAGACTGCAAATAAAGTCCATTGTCTCCGAAAAAGTATACAGGAAACATAATCATTTCAAGGGGAAAGGAATAACACCCAGAGCACCAGTGGGAATCAAACCCACAACCCCTTTTATTGTACTCAGGCACCTGTCAGACCAAGCGCTCTCTTCCACTCGACAGCGAAAGATCGTTTCAAGCAATTAAATTATATTTCTAATTCTTAGCACTTCTCGCACATTTCCACTTTTTACTATCACGCATAAAAAATTATTATACAAAAAAAAATTCAAAAAGTCACAGTATATCATATCGATTAAAATATCCTCATAATAAATAGAAAATTCAGCGACTTCTTATGACTTTTTAAATTACTTGCATTTCAACTGTATCTTGATTCATTTTAGTTTACAATTTGTCTCTAACTAAATGGCAACGGCAAGTCTAAGCGAATTCTAAATATCCGTGAATGACCGCACTAGATCTATTTTTTTTTTTTTTTTTTTTTTGTTGATTATATATTTATGTTTTTTGCTGTAATGCATCCAGCGCTGTCTTAATACGTTTAAAAACTCAAATTGTTCCATACCAACAATGATAAAACACTGTATTCTATGAACTTTTTCAATTGAGGATTGTGGTTTAAAGATTCTTCTCAAGGTAAGTTAAATGTGCTTTGATTTTCGTTTGGCTTAGTTTCTCTTTTGTTGTGCACCATTACTGATTCTGCACCAAAAATGGACCGTCTGATTAAAAAAAAACTGGCTCTAGGTAAATTATACAAAAAACGTTTATTTTGAAACTCAGTTTAAGAATCTTCACGTCATTTTGCAAGCATAAACACATACTGTGGTTTTTAAAGGTATGAATTAAAAAGCTCTTTACATTTGTGACTCTACAATCATGTCGGTTCCATGAAATATTTTTCGATTAATCGGGGATCTTTGGCATTGTGTCCATGGCATGGGAAATGTTCGGTTCTAGGATATTTTATTCGTATAAGCAGTGCATTCGTTTATCCGTTACCAGTGGCGGATCATGGTATTTTGAGGCCCCAGGCGCAACCTGATCCGGAGGCCCCCCTAATTGACCAAACTACAATTAGGATAGCTCACTAATATGAACGATGCAGAAAATCACAACTTTTTTTGTTGGGAATTAAAAAGCTCGGGGGGGGGGAAACGAATTATTTTTCATT